>OX387918.1:0-17500 GCA_947578465.1 Thera obeliscata
TTTTCTATAGCAAAAAGTTAAGTTTTTAACTGATTAGCGTTTGAAAACGAACTTTTTGACCCAGGTATAGAACTATCTTCGATTCTGTTGACAGCTACTTAAGGTGAATATAGCCGTGCGATACACCATTAGAAGCGGCCTGCGAAGCCCTACACATAGGACTAGCACCAGGGTTCACCCGTCATACAGAAACTTAGAAAAAGTGGTATTTCTACTAACTTTGCCACCGTTTTAGCGAGAAAACAGTCGTTTTTTCGCTAAAACTTATCGCCACTGCGCATAGCCCGGCTGGTACATCGCTGCCCCACCTCCTGGAACGCATCTGAAACAGAAAAACACTGAAAATTAGAAAAAATAAAGACTACCTACAATTTGTTATAATTTGGCCAGGCGCATCGCGTTTCTCTGCATAGCAACGTGAGCTACCTAAGTTATTTGATATCTTTTAATTTGATTTAACAGACAGATTGTCGCGTGCGATACATCAAAATTTTAGTATAGTGTTTGCGAGTCTATTGACCGTAGAACTAGCTACATACAATTTGAAAAAATTTGACTTTTCTGCCAAAACTTTTTGGTACCTATTTGTTCGTTTTTCTCGCTCATTTTGACAGATTTTCAGTTTCTGATTGTTGAAAAAGCTGCGGTTAGAGAACCAGTTTGTTACCTGTGTGGTACATTTTTCGTTTTCTATAGCAAAAAGTTAAGTTTTTAACTGATTAGCGTTTGAAAACGAACTTTTTGACCCAGGTATAGAACTATCTTCGATTCTGTTGACAGCTACTTAAGGTGAATATAGCCGTGCGATACACCATTAGAAGCGGCCTGCGAAGCCCTACACATAGGACTAGCACCAGGGTTCACCCGTCATACAGAAACTTAGAAAAAGTGGTATTTCTACTAACTTTGCCACCGTTTTAGCGAGAAAACAGTCGTTTTTTCGCTAAAACTTATCGCCACTGCGCATAGCCCGGCTGGTACATCGCTGCCCCACCTCCTGGAACGCATCTGAAACAGAAAAACACTGAAAATTAGAAAAAATAAAGACTACCTACAATTTGTTATAATTTGGCCAGGCGCATCGCGTTTCTCTGCATAGCAACGTGAGCTACCTAAGTTATTTGATATCTTTTAATTTGATTTAACAGACAGATTGTCGCGTGCGATACATCAAAATTTTAGTATAGTGTTTGCGAGTCTATTGACCGTAGAACTAGCTACATACAATTTGAAAAAATTTGACTTTTCTGCCAAAACTTTTTGGTACCTATTTGTTCGTTTTTCTCGCTCATTTTGACAGATTTTCAGTTTCTGATTGTTGAAAAAGCTGCGGTTAGAGAACCAGTTTGTTACCTGTGTGGTACATTTTTCGTTTTCTATAGCAAAAAGTTAAGTTTTTAACTGATTAGCGTTTGAAAACGAACTTTTTGACCCAGGTATAGAACTATCTTCGATTCTGTTGACAGCTACTTAAGGTGAATATAGCCGTGCGATACACCATTAGAAGCGGCCTGCGAAGCCCTACACATAGGACTAGCACCAGGGTTCACCCGTCATACAGAAACTTAGAAAAAGTGGTATTTCTACTAACTTTGCCACCGTTTTAGCGAGAAAACAGTCGTTTTTTCGCTAAAACTTATCGCCACTGCGCATAGCCCGGCTGGTACATCGCTGCCCCACCTCCTGGAACGCATCTGAAACAGAAAAACACTGAAAATTAGAAAAAATAAAGACTACCTACAATTTGTTATAATTTGGCCAGGCGCATCGCGTTTCTCTGCATAGCAACGTGAGCTACCTAAGTTATTTGATATCTTTTAATTTGATTTAACAGACAGATTGTCGCGTGCGATACATCAAAATTTTAGTATAGTGTTTGCGAGTCTATTGACCGTAGAACTAGCTACATACAATTTGAAAAAATTTGACTTTTCTGCCAAAACTTTTTGGTACCTATTTGTTCGTTTTTCTCGCTCATTTTGACAGATTTTCAGTTTCTGATTGTTGAAAAAGCTGCGGTTAGAGAACCAGTTTGTTACCTGTGTGGTACATTTTTCGTTTTCTATAGCAAAAAGTTAAGTTTTTAACTGATTAGCGTTTGAAAACGAACTTTTTGACCCAGGTATAGAACTATCTTCGATTCTGTTGACAGCTACTTAAGGTGAATATAGCCGTGCGATACACCATTAGAAGCGGCCTGCGAAGCCCTACACATAGGACTAGCACCAGGGTTCACCCGTCATACAGAAACTTAGAAAAAGTGGTATTTCTACTAACTTTGCCACCGTTTTAGCGAGAAAACAGTCGTTTTTTCGCTAAAACTTATCGCCACTGCGCATAGCCCGGCTGGTACATCGCTGCCCCACCTCCTGGAACGCATCTGAAACAGAAAAACACTGAAAATTAGAAAAAATAAAGACTACCTACAATTTGTTATAATTTGGCCAGGCGCATCGCGTTTCTCTGCATAGCAACGTGAGCTACCTAAGTTATTTGATATCTTTTAATTTGATTTAACAGACAGATTGTCGCGTGCGATACATCAAAATTTTAGTATAGTGTTTGCGAGTCTATTGACCGTAGAACTAGCTACATACAATTTGAAAAAATTTGACTTTTCTGCCAAAACTTTTTGGTACCTATTTGTTCGTTTTTCTCGCTCATTTTGACAGATTTTCAGTTTCTGATTGTTGAAAAAGCTGCGGTTAGAGAACCAGTTTGTTACCTGTGTGGTACATTTTTCGTTTTCTATAGCAAAAAGTTAAGTTTTTAACTGATTAGCGTTTGAAAACGAACTTTTTGACCCAGGTATAGAACTATCTTCGATTCTGTTGACAGCTACTTAAGGTGAATATAGCCGTGCGATACACCATTAGAAGCGGCCTGCGAAGCCCTACACATAGGACTAGCACCAGGGTTCACCCGTCATACAGAAACTTAGAAAAAGTGGTATTTCTACTAACTTTGCCACCGTTTTAGCGAGAAAACAGTCGTTTTTTCGCTAAAACTTATCGCCACTGCGCATAGCCCGGCTGGTACATCGCTGCCCCACCTCCTGGAACGCATCTGAAACAGAAAAACACTGAAAATTAGAAAAAATAAAGACTACCTACAATTTGTTATAATTTGGCCAGGCGCATCGCGTTTCTCTGCATAGCAACGTGAGCTACCTAAGTTATTTGATATCTTTTAATTTGATTTAACAGACAGATTGTCGCGTGCGATACATCAAAATTTTAGTATAGTGTTTGCGAGTCTATTGACCGTAGAACTAGCTACATACAATTTGAAAAAATTTGACTTTTCTGCCAAAACTTTTTGGTACCTATTTGTTCGTTTTTCTCGCTCATTTTGACAGATTTTCAGTTTCTGATTGTTGAAAAAGCTGCGGTTAGAGAACCAGTTTGTTACCTGTGTGGTACATTTTTCGTTTTCTATAGCAAAAAGTTAAGTTTTTAACTGATTAGCGTTTGAAAACGAACTTTTTGACCCAGGTATAGAACTATCTTCGATTCTGTTGACAGCTACTTAAGGTGAATATAGCCGTGCGATACACCATTAGAAGCGGCCTGCGAAGCCCTACACATAGGACTAGCACCAGGGTTCACCCGTCATACAGAAACTTAGAAAAAGTGGTATTTCTACTAACTTTGCCACCGTTTTAGCGAGAAAACAGTCGTTTTTTCGCTAAAACTTATCGCCACTGCGCATAGCCCGGCTGGTACATCGCTGCCCCACCTCCTGGAACGCATCTGAAACAGAAAAACACTGAAAATTAGAAAAAATAAAGACTACCTACAATTTGTTATAATTTGGCCAGGCGCATCGCGTTTCTCTGCATAGCAACGTGAGCTACCTAAGTTATTTGATATCTTTTAATTTGATTTAACAGACAGATTGTCGCGTGCGATACATCAAAATTTTAGTATAGTGTTTGCGAGTCTATTGACCGTAGAACTAGCTACATACAATTTGAAAAAATTTGACTTTTCTGCCAAAACTTTTTGGTACCTATTTGTTCGTTTTTCTCGCTCATTTTGACAGATTTTCAGTTTCTGATTGTTGAAAAAGCTGCGGTTAGAGAACCAGTTTGTTACCTGTGTGGTACATTTTTCGTTTTCTATAGCAAAAAGTTAAGTTTTTAACTGATTAGCGTTTGAAAACGAACTTTTTGACCCAGGTATAGAACTATCTTCGATTCTGTTGACAGCTACTTAAGGTGAATATAGCCGTGCGATACACCATTAGAAGCGGCCTGCGAAGCCCTACACATAGGACTAGCACCAGGGTTCACCCGTCATACAGAAACTTAGAAAAAGTGGTATTTCTACTAACTTTGCCACCGTTTTAGCGAGAAAACAGTCGTTTTTTCGCTAAAACTTATCGCCACTGCGCATAGCCCGGCTGGTACATCGCTGCCCCACCTCCTGGAACGCATCTGAAACAGAAAAACACTGAAAATTAGAAAAAATAAAGACTACCTACAATTTGTTATAATTTGGCCAGGCGCATCGCGTTTCTCTGCATAGCAACGTGAGCTACCTAAGTTATTTGATATCTTTTAATTTGATTTAACAGACAGATTGTCGCGTGCGATACATCAAAATTTTAGTATAGTGTTTGCGAGTCTATTGACCGTAGAACTAGCTACATACAATTTGAAAAAATTTGACTTTTCTGCCAAAACTTTTTGGTACCTATTTGTTCGTTTTTCTCGCTCATTTTGACAGATTTTCAGTTTCTGATTGTTGAAAAAGCTGCGGTTAGAGAACCAGTTTGTTACCTGTGTGGTACATTTTTCGTTTTCTATAGCAAAAAGTTAAGTTTTTAACTGATTAGCGTTTGAAAACGAACTTTTTGACCCAGGTATAGAACTATCTTCGATTCTGTTGACAGCTACTTAAGGTGAATATAGCCGTGCGATACACCATTAGAAGCGGCCTGCGAAGCCCTACACATAGGACTAGCACCAGGGTTCACCCGTCATACAGAAACTTAGAAAAAGTGGTATTTCTACTAACTTTGCCACCGTTTTAGCGAGAAAACAGTCGTTTTTTCGCTAAAACTTATCGCCACTGCGCATAGCCCGGCTGGTACATCGCTGCCCCACCTCCTGGAACGCATCTGAAACAGAAAAACACTGAAAATTAGAAAAAATAAAGACTACCTACAATTTGTTATAATTTGGCCAGGCGCATCGCGTTTCTCTGCATAGCAACGTGAGCTACCTAAGTTATTTGATATCTTTTAATTTGATTTAACAGACAGATTGTCGCGTGCGATACATCAAAATTTTAGTATAGTGTTTGCGAGTCTATTGACCGTAGAACTAGCTACATACAATTTGAAAAAATTTGACTTTTCTGCCAAAACTTTTTGGTACCTATTTGTTCGTTTTTCTCGCTCATTTTGACAGATTTTCAGTTTCTGATTGTTGAAAAAGCTGCGGTTAGAGAACCAGTTTGTTACCTGTGTGGTACATTTTTCGTTTTCTATAGCAAAAAGTTAAGTTTTTAACTGATTAGCGTTTGAAAACGAACTTTTTGACCCAGGTATAGAACTATCTTCGATTCTGTTGACAGCTACTTAAGGTGAATATAGCCGTGCGATACACCATTAGAAGCGGCCTGCGAAGCCCTACACATAGGACTAGCACCAGGGTTCACCCGTCATACAGAAACTTAGAAAAAGTGGTATTTCTACTAACTTTGCCACCGTTTTAGCGAGAAAACAGTCGTTTTTTCGCTAAAACTTATCGCCACTGCGCATAGCCCGGCTGGTACATCGCTGCCCCACCTCCTGGAACGCATCTGAAACAGAAAAACACTGAAAATTAGAAAAAATAAAGACTACCTACAATTTGTTATAATTTGGCCAGGCGCATCGCGTTTCTCTGCATAGCAACGTGAGCTACCTAAGTTATTTGATATCTTTTAATTTGATTTAACAGACAGATTGTCGCGTGCGATACATCAAAATTTTAGTATAGTGTTTGCGAGTCTATTGACCGTAGAACTAGCTACATACAATTTGAAAAAATTTGACTTTTCTGCCAAAACTTTTTGGTACCTATTTGTTCGTTTTTCTCGCTCATTTTGACAGATTTTCAGTTTCTGATTGTTGAAAAAGCTGCGGTTAGAGAACCAGTTTGTTACCTGTGTGGTACATTTTTCGTTTTCTATAGCAAAAAGTTAAGTTTTTAACTGATTAGCGTTTGAAAACGAACTTTTTGACCCAGGTATAGAACTATCTTCGATTCTGTTGACAGCTACTTAAGGTGAATATAGCCGTGCGATACACCATTAGAAGCGGCCTGCGAAGCCCTACACATAGGACTAGCACCAGGGTTCACCCGTCATACAGAAACTTAGAAAAAGTGGTATTTCTACTAACTTTGCCACCGTTTTAGCGAGAAAACAGTCGTTTTTTCGCTAAAACTTATCGCCACTGCGCATAGCCCGGCTGGTACATCGCTGCCCCACCTCCTGGAACGCATCTGAAACAGAAAAACACTGAAAATTAGAAAAAATAAAGACTACCTACAATTTGTTATAATTTGGCCAGGCGCATCGCGTTTCTCTGCATAGCAACGTGAGCTACCTAAGTTATTTGATATCTTTTAATTTGATTTAACAGACAGATTGTCGCGTGCGATACATCAAAATTTTAGTATAGTGTTTGCGAGTCTATTGACCGTAGAACTAGCTACATACAATTTGAAAAAATTTGACTTTTCTGCCAAAACTTTTTGGTACCTATTTGTTCGTTTTTCTCGCTCATTTTGACAGATTTTCAGTTTCTGATTGTTGAAAAAGCTGCGGTTAGAGAACCAGTTTGTTACCTGTGTGGTACATTTTTCGTTTTCTATAGCAAAAAGTTAAGTTTTTAACTGATTAGCGTTTGAAAACGAACTTTTTGACCCAGGTATAGAACTATCTTCGATTCTGTTGACAGCTACTTAAGGTGAATATAGCCGTGCGATACACCATTAGAAGCGGCCTGCGAAGCCCTACACATAGGACTAGCACCAGGGTTCACCCGTCATACAGAAACTTAGAAAAAGTGGTATTTCTACTAACTTTGCCACCGTTTTAGCGAGAAAACAGTCGTTTTTTCGCTAAAACTTATCGCCACTGCGCATAGCCCGGCTGGTACATCGCTGCCCCACCTCCTGGAACGCATCTGAAACAGAAAAACACTGAAAATTAGAAAAAATAAAGACTACCTACAATTTGTTATAATTTGGCCAGGCGCATCGCGTTTCTCTGCATAGCAACGTGAGCTACCTAAGTTATTTGATATCTTTTAATTTGATTTAACAGACAGATTGTCGCGTGCGATACATCAAAATTTTAGTATAGTGTTTGCGAGTCTATTGACCGTAGAACTAGCTACATACAATTTGAAAAAATTTGACTTTTCTGCCAAAACTTTTTGGTACCTATTTGTTCGTTTTTCTCGCTCATTTTGACAGATTTTCAGTTTCTGATTGTTGAAAAAGCTGCGGTTAGAGAACCAGTTTGTTACCTGTGTGGTACATTTTTCGTTTTCTATAGCAAAAAGTTAAGTTTTTAACTGATTAGCGTTTGAAAACGAACTTTTTGACCCAGGTATAGAACTATCTTCGATTCTGTTGACAGCTACTTAAGGTGAATATAGCCGTGCGATACACCATTAGAAGCGGCCTGCGAAGCCCTACACATAGGACTAGCACCAGGGTTCACCCGTCATACAGAAACTTAGAAAAAGTGGTATTTCTACTAACTTTGCCACCGTTTTAGCGAGAAAACAGTCGTTTTTTCGCTAAAACTTATCGCCACTGCGCATAGCCCGGCTGGTACATCGCTGCCCCACCTCCTGGAACGCATCTGAAACAGAAAAACACTGAAAATTAGAAAAAATAAAGACTACCTACAATTTGTTATAATTTGGCCAGGCGCATCGCGTTTCTCTGCATAGCAACGTGAGCTACCTAAGTTATTTGATATCTTTTAATTTGATTTAACAGACAGATTGTCGCGTGCGATACATCAAAATTTTAGTATAGTGTTTGCGAGTCTATTGACCGTAGAACTAGCTACATACAATTTGAAAAAATTTGACTTTTCTGCCAAAACTTTTTGGTACCTATTTGTTCGTTTTTCTCGCTCATTTTGACAGATTTTCAGTTTCTGATTGTTGAAAAAGCTGCGGTTAGAGAACCAGTTTGTTACCTGTGTGGTACATTTTTCGTTTTCTATAGCAAAAAGTTAAGTTTTTAACTGATTAGCGTTTGAAAACGAACTTTTTGACCCAGGTATAGAACTATCTTCGATTCTGTTGACAGCTACTTAAGGTGAATATAGCCGTGCGATACACCATTAGAAGCGGCCTGCGAAGCCCTACACATAGGACTAGCACCAGGGTTCACCCGTCATACAGAAACTTAGAAAAAGTGGTATTTCTACTAACTTTGCCACCGTTTTAGCGAGAAAACAGTCGTTTTTTCGCTAAAACTTATCGCCACTGCGCATAGCCCGGCTGGTACATCGCTGCCCCACCTCCTGGAACGCATCTGAAACAGAAAAACACTGAAAATTAGAAAAAATAAAGACTACCTACAATTTGTTATAATTTGGCCAGGCGCATCGCGTTTCTCTGCATAGCAACGTGAGCTACCTAAGTTATTTGATATCTTTTAATTTGATTTAACAGACAGATTGTCGCGTGCGATACATCAAAATTTTAGTATAGTGTTTGCGAGTCTATTGACCGTAGAACTAGCTACATACAATTTGAAAAAATTTGACTTTTCTGCCAAAACTTTTTGGTACCTATTTGTTCGTTTTTCTCGCTCATTTTGACAGATTTTCAGTTTCTGATTGTTGAAAAAGCTGCGGTTAGAGAACCAGTTTGTTACCTGTGTGGTACATTTTTCGTTTTCTATAGCAAAAAGTTAAGTTTTTAACTGATTAGCGTTTGAAAACGAACTTTTTGACCCAGGTATAGAACTATCTTCGATTCTGTTGACAGCTACTTAAGGTGAATATAGCCGTGCGATACACCATTAGAAGCGGCCTGCGAAGCCCTACACATAGGACTAGCACCAGGGTTCACCCGTCATACAGAAACTTAGAAAAAGTGGTATTTCTACTAACTTTGCCACCGTTTTAGCGAGAAAACAGTCGTTTTTTCGCTAAAACTTATCGCCACTGCGCATAGCCCGGCTGGTACATCGCTGCCCCACCTCCTGGAACGCATCTGAAACAGAAAAACACTGAAAATTAGAAAAAATAAAGACTACCTACAATTTGTTATAATTTGGCCAGGCGCATCGCGTTTCTCTGCATAGCAACGTGAGCTACCTAAGTTATTTGATATCTTTTAATTTGATTTAACAGACAGATTGTCGCGTGCGATACATCAAAATTTTAGTATAGTGTTTGCGAGTCTATTGACCGTAGAACTAGCTACATACAATTTGAAAAAATTTGACTTTTCTGCCAAAACTTTTTGGTACCTATTTGTTCGTTTTTCTCGCTCATTTTGACAGATTTTCAGTTTCTGATTGTTGAAAAAGCTGCGGTTAGAGAACCAGTTTGTTACCTGTGTGGTACATTTTTCGTTTTCTATAGCAAAAAGTTAAGTTTTTAACTGATTAGCGTTTGAAAACGAACTTTTTGACCCAGGTATAGAACTATCTTCGATTCTGTTGACAGCTACTTAAGGTGAATATAGCCGTGCGATACACCATTAGAAGCGGCCTGCGAAGCCCTACACATAGGACTAGCACCAGGGTTCACCCGTCATACAGAAACTTAGAAAAAGTGGTATTTCTACTAACTTTGCCACCGTTTTAGCGAGAAAACAGTCGTTTTTTCGCTAAAACTTATCGCCACTGCGCATAGCCCGGCTGGTACATCGCTGCCCCACCTCCTGGAACGCATCTGAAACAGAAAAACACTGAAAATTAGAAAAAATAAAGACTACCTACAATTTGTTATAATTTGGCCAGGCGCATCGCGTTTCTCTGCATAGCAACGTGAGCTACCTAAGTTATTTGATATCTTTTAATTTGATTTAACAGACAGATTGTCGCGTGCGATACATCAAAATTTTAGTATAGTGTTTGCGAGTCTATTGACCGTAGAACTAGCTACATACAATTTGAAAAAATTTGACTTTTCTGCCAAAACTTTTTGGTACCTATTTGTTCGTTTTTCTCGCTCATTTTGACAGATTTTCAGTTTCTGATTGTTGAAAAAGCTGCGGTTAGAGAACCAGTTTGTTACCTGTGTGGTACATTTTTCGTTTTCTATAGCAAAAAGTTAAGTTTTTAACTGATTAGCGTTTGAAAACGAACTTTTTGACCCAGGTATAGAACTATCTTCGATTCTGTTGACAGCTACTTAAGGTGAATATAGCCGTGCGATACACCATTAGAAGCGGCCTGCGAAGCCCTACACATAGGACTAGCACCAGGGTTCACCCGTCATACAGAAACTTAGAAAAAGTGGTATTTCTACTAACTTTGCCACCGTTTTAGCGAGAAAACAGTCGTTTTTTCGCTAAAACTTATCGCCACTGCGCATAGCCCGGCTGGTACATCGCTGCCCCACCTCCTGGAACGCATCTGAAACAGAAAAACACTGAAAATTAGAAAAAATAAAGACTACCTACAATTTGTTATAATTTGGCCAGGCGCATCGCGTTTCTCTGCATAGCAACGTGAGCTACCTAAGTTATTTGATATCTTTTAATTTGATTTAACAGACAGATTGTCGCGTGCGATACATCAAAATTTTAGTATAGTGTTTGCGAGTCTATTGACCGTAGAACTAGCTACATACAATTTGAAAAAATTTGACTTTTCTGCCAAAACTTTTTGGTACCTATTTGTTCGTTTTTCTCGCTCATTTTGACAGATTTTCAGTTTCTGATTGTTGAAAAAGCTGCGGTTAGAGAACCAGTTTGTTACCTGTGTGGTACATTTTTCGTTTTCTATAGCAAAAAGTTAAGTTTTTAACTGATTAGCGTTTGAAAACGAACTTTTTGACCCAGGTATAGAACTATCTTCGATTCTGTTGACAGCTACTTAAGGTGAATATAGCCGTGCGATACACCATTAGAAGCGGCCTGCGAAGCCCTACACATAGGACTAGCACCAGGGTTCACCCGTCATACAGAAACTTAGAAAAAGTGGTATTTCTACTAACTTTGCCACCGTTTTAGCGAGAAAACAGTCGTTTTTTCGCTAAAACTTATCGCCACTGCGCATAGCCCGGCTGGTACATCGCTGCCCCACCTCCTGGAACGCATCTGAAACAGAAAAACACTGAAAATTAGAAAAAATAAAGACTACCTACAATTTGTTATAATTTGGCCAGGCGCATCGCGTTTCTCTGCATAGCAACGTGAGCTACCTAAGTTATTTGATATCTTTTAATTTGATTTAACAGACAGATTGTCGCGTGCGATACATCAAAATTTTAGTATAGTGTTTGCGAGTCTATTGACCGTAGAACTAGCTACATACAATTTGAAAAAATTTGACTTTTCTGCCAAAACTTTTTGGTACCTATTTGTTCGTTTTTCTCGCTCATTTTGACAGATTTTCAGTTTCTGATTGTTGAAAAAGCTGCGGTTAGAGAACCAGTTTGTTACCTGTGTGGTACATTTTTCGTTTTCTATAGCAAAAAGTTAAGTTTTTAACTGATTAGCGTTTGAAAACGAACTTTTTGACCCAGGTATAGAACTATCTTCGATTCTGTTGACAGCTACTTAAGGTGAATATAGCCGTGCGATACACCATTAGAAGCGGCCTGCGAAGCCCTACACATAGGACTAGCACCAGGGTTCACCCGTCATACAGAAACTTAGAAAAAGTGGTATTTCTACTAACTTTGCCACCGTTTTAGCGAGAAAACAGTCGTTTTTTCGCTAAAACTTATCGCCACTGCGCATAGCCCGGCTGGTACATCGCTGCCCCACCTCCTGGAACGCATCTGAAACAGAAAAACACTGAAAATTAGAAAAAAATCGCCCGCCCACCCACCCTGTTGTCAGTCACTAAGGTTAGAAAAGTCGCTTTTTGGGGCCCAGGCGACCTTAGAACTGTTATAACTCCGGAACTAGGGCACTTTTTTGGACCCGGTCTTCGGCAACGGACTCGTTACCGGACCAGCTACCTTCTAGCAATCTTTGACAGGCTGTATCAACAGCCAGTTTCATTTTGACTTTTTGAAATCTATCTTTTTGATAAATTAACAAATTTTGGTAATTTTCTCTGCACCTACCTTCTGTAGGTTGCTGACGCTTGTTGACCGAAGACATCCGGACACCTGGAACATAAATAACAATTAGAATAGGAAAGGTTTTCTCGTTTTATTGGGATAACTTTTATTTTAGTTTTAAATTTTTACAACTTTTACAAACCTTTATTAGTTAAGTAAGTAGTGCTTTTGACACAGGTTTTGATAAAAATTTGACTGCATACCTCTCCCCTCTGACCTTGTAATGTTTGGCCTGCGAACGCCAGCGAAGAAAATGAACGTGACGGTGGACATAGAGACCACATCACCAGCTGAGACGCAGGATGCCGGAGGAAACGGCAGTTACGGGATACGAACGCCCGTCAAAAAGCCCACCGTCAATCTAATTGACTTAGTTTCTCTGGCATCCCCACCCCGAATTGGACAGGCAGGGCCCTCCAGACAGGGGGACGAATTGGCGCAGACGTCAAATGTTAGGCGAAGTGTGGGGGAATGGGAGTTAGTAAAGAAAAAGAGGACAAACCCTCAGCAGTTGAAAACTCCCACCCCACCGCGAAAAACCGCTGCAAAAGCTGCTCCCAGGCCGATACCTGTGGCCACATCCTCGCAAGAAGGCAGACTGTTGGGGCGCAGACCCCCGGCAGAGACTACGGGAAGTCCGCCGATACCAGAAAAGTTTCCAACCATAACCGCAGAGGCAAAGGCCTGCCTCACCAAGGTGGTCACCAACCTCGACAACTCGAGGAACCTAAAGACCGACATAAAGACGAACGTCACTCAAGCGGCAAAACGGCTCTTCGAGCTTGTAAAGGAAGCTGAAGCAAAGGCAGGAAAAAGTCTAGGCATACATCCTGCCGATAGCATCAACCCTCCGCCTTCCATTTCTTCTGCCACCAGATCGGAACCTGAGGTGGAACTGATCAGGAGATTGGAAGAGCATAGCAAGCTAATAAAAGAGAGCAATGAAAGGATGGAGGGACTGAAAGATACATTGAGCAGGCAACAAAAAACCTTGGAGGAGATCACTTACGCGGGTGTGACAGCTGGTCCCACGAAGAGACTACCCATTGCTCAGACTGCACTGCACTCGGTAGTGATTTCCTCAAAGGACGAAACAGAAACGGGGGATGAGGTCCTAAACAGGGTCAGAGAAGCCGTGAACGCTAAGGACGGGTGGATCAAAGTCGACCGAGTGAGGAAGGCAAAGGACCGAAAAATCATTGTGGGATGCGCATCCGAGGAGGAAAGGCAAAAGGTGAAGGAAAGGCTGAAGAAAGCGGAGTCGCACCTCCATGTCGAGGAAGTCAAAAACAAGGACCCTCTTCTGATCCTCAGGGACGTCCTTCAGTTTAACAGCGACGAAGACGTCCTGAACGCCCTGAGGACTCAGAACGGATTTATATTTCAAGGCCTCGACACGGAGGACAACAGAGTGGAGATCCGATACAGGAAAAGGACTAGAAACCAGCATACCTGCCACATTGTGCTGAGGGTGTCCCCGAAGGTGTGGAATCGGATGATGGATGCAGAAGATGTCCGTATCGACCTCCAACGAATAAAGATTGCAGACCAGTCACCCCTTGTGCAATGTTCGTTGTGCCTGGGATACGGTCACGGCAGGCGATACTGCAAGGAGTCTGTCGAAAAGTGCAGCCACTGTGGGGGTCCGCACATGAAGGCTGACTGTGCGGACTGGCTCGCCGGAGCGGCCCCATCGTGCTGCAACTGCAGGCATGCGAAGCTTGACGTGACAGAGCACAACGCCTTTAGCCAGGAGTGCCCAATTAGGCGAAAGTGGGATGCCCTTGCAAGAGCTACCGTAGCGTACTGCTAAGGGCGTCAACACGGCAAACTCCACCAGCAACAACAAAAAACCCTACCTAGTGGCCCAGGCAAATCTCCAGAGAAAAGAGCTAGCAACCTATGAGCTGATGATAAAAGCAGGAGAAAGAAAAATTACCTTGGCGCTGCTCCAGGAGCCGTATGTGGGTGGGGCTAAAAGTATGAAGAGCTACAGAGGGGCCAGGATCTACCAGTGCACTGAACAAGGAGAAGGGAACGTCAAAGCAGCAATAGCTGTCTTTGATCAAGAAATCGACGTTTTGCAATACCCGAAACTCACCACAAATAACATCGTAGTGGTGAGGATCCGCACCAGTGCCTGGGAGATCACAGCAGTCTCTTATTACTTCGAGCCAGACCAGCCCATAGAACCGTACCTGGAGCAGCTCAAGAGAATAGAAGAAGAGCTTGGGCCTACTAAACTTTTAATGGGAGGCGACACCAACGCGAAGAGTCCTTGGTGGGGGAGTAAAGTAGTGGACAGCAGGGGAGAAGATATGGCTGGGGCCTTGGAGGAGATGAGCTTGCACATACTCAACGAGGGCAACACTCCTACCTTCGATACAATTAGAGGAAACCAGGCGTACACCAGCCATGTCGATGTGACGGCCTGCACTGAGGACCTGCTCAGTCTGGTGGAAGACTGGAGAGTCGAGGAAGACTTGGTGAGCTCGGACCACAACGGCATCACTTTCAAAATTAAACTCGTAAAATCAATAGGAACTAACGTAGACAGAACAACCAGAATTTATAACACCAAAAAAGCAAATTGGAGTCAGTTTTTTGAAAAACTGGACCAATTTAAAATAGAGGAAAACATCACAAAAACTGAAATAGAAAAAATCAATAGTAAGGAAGAGTTAGAAGAAACAGTAACAAAATACATGAAAATAGTTAAACAAGCATGCATAGAAACCATACCCTTGAAGAAAAAACATGAAAAACTTACCCTGCCGTGGTGGTCCGAAGAACTCGCTAACATGAAGAAGAAGGTCACCACAATGAGACGTAGAATCCGATGTGCAGCGCCGGTCCGGAAAGAAAAGGTCATCCAGGAGTACCTGAAAGAAAAAGAAAACTATGAGGTTGAAGCCAAGAAAGCTCAGATAAGGAGTTGGAAAGGGTTCTGTGAGAAGCAGGATAAGGAGGGACTTTGGGAGGGGATTTACAGAGTGATAGGGAAAACGACAAAAAGGCCAGAGGATCTGCCTTTGGAAGAGGATGGACGAATACTGGATCCGAAGGGGTCCGTCAGACTGCTGGCTGAGACGTTCTATCCTGAGGACACAGAGCAAGGAGAAAGCGAAATCCATAAGCAGACTAGAGAAAAAGCGAACCAAGTAAACGGCTGGAGCCATGGTGAAAAACATGACCCACCATTTACCAAGGAAGAGCTACGAGCTGCAACAGAGAGCTTTAATCCAAAAAAAGCCCCTGGTCGGGATGGATTCACGGCTGACATCTGCCGCCGTGTCGTGTTCTGCGACCTTGAACTGAACCTCACGATGTTCAATAAATGCCTTGAACATAACCACTTTCCCAACATCTGGAAGGAGGCCACGGTAGTAGTGCTCAGAAAGCCAGGAAAGGACACGTACACAAAGCCCAAGTCCTATAGACCCATAGGCCTCCTACCGGTGATGGGAAAGATTCTGGAGAAGGTGATAGTGAGAAGGTTAAAGTGGCACTTACTCCCTAGAATGAGCCCCCGCCAATACGGTTTCATGCCCCAGAAGAGCACCGAAGACTCCCTCTATGACCTAATGAATCACATACGCAGAAAATTGGATGCGAAAAAACTTATCACGATGATATCACTGGACATAGAGGGAGCCTTCGATAGCGCATGGTGGCCCGCTATCAAAGCTCGGTTGGCGGAGGAAGAATGCCCTGTCAACCTAAGGCGGATAGTCGATAGCTACCTACAAAATAGACAGGTCAGAGTCAGGTACGCGGGAGAGGAGCATCTGAGGAGAACCAACAAAGGATGTGTGCAAGGGTCTATTGGTGGTCCAATACTCTGGAACCTCCTCCTCGATCCCCTCCTCAAAGAACTAGAAGCACAAGGCAACTACTGCCAAGCCTTTGCTGACGATGTCGTTTTGATCTTTGACGGAAATACTGCCCTGGATGTTCAGAGAAGCGCAAATGCCGCCCTCGCTCATGTTCAGGAGTGGGGTGTCAAGAATAAACTTAATTTTGCTCCGCATAAAACAAAAGCCATGCTCATAACAAGGAAGCTAAAACACGACACACCACTTCTGAGGATGGGCGGGGTTGACATTGGGATGTCTTCGGAAATCAAACTACTAGGCCTGACAATTGATCAAAAGCTGACTTTTAACACTCATGTCGCAGAGGTCTGTAGGAAAGCCTTGAACATCTACAAGAAGCTCTCCAGGGCGGCTAAGGTCAGCTGGGGACTCCACCCGGAAATCACCCGCACGATATACACAGCGGCAGTGGAGCCAGTGATCATGTACGCAGCTAGTGCGTGGGCACAGGCTACAGATAAACTGGGAGTGCAGAGGAAACTTAACGCAGTGCAGAGAGGTTTTGCTCAGAAACTGTGTAGGGCATATCGCACAGTGTCCCTCAACTCGGCACTCGTGCTGGCCGGACTGCTACCACTTGACCTCAGAATTAAAGAGGCAGCCGCCCTTTATGAGGCCAAGAAAGGGATACCCCGACCAGCACTAGTGGACAGAGAGGTCGAGCGCGTAGTGCCATATGCCAAGACGGAGCATCCGGCAGAACATATGTGCCTCGAGTTCATGAGCCTGATAGACCAGCAACAAGTCGATGACCACAATACCCAAGCAGTCCGAATATTCACTGATGGTAGCAAAATTGATGGTGAGGTTGGAGCAGCGTTATCTTTCTGGGACGACGCAGCTGAAACCAAAGCCATCAAACTGAAGCTACCATCATACTGCACGGTCTATCAGGCGGAACTCTTGGCTATATGCAAGGCCACGAGGGTGATCCTCAAGCGCACAGAAACCACTTTTGGCGTCTACAGTGACTCGAAGTCATCCCTGGAGACGATCATAAATCCCAGTTCCTCTCACCCCTTGGCAGTGGAGACCAGAAAAAACATCAAGGAAGCCAAACTCCAGAATAAGGTAATTACCCTATTCTGGATCAGAGCACATGCAGGGCTAGAAGGGAATGAGAGGGCAGACCAGCTCGCTAAAGACGCGGCGCACAACACGAAAAGGAAACCAGATTACGACATGTGCCCTGTCTCATTCGTCAAGCGTCAAATCCGTACGGACTCGCTTGACGAATGGAACAAGAGGTACATGTCAGGTCAAACAGCAGCAATAACAAAAATGTTTTTTCCCAACGCTATTGATGCCTACCAAATCACCAGGAAACTTGAACCAACCAGCGTTACAACTCAA
>OX387918.1:20000-27500 GCA_947578465.1 Thera obeliscata
AACCTAACCTAACCTAACCTAACCTAACCTAACCTAACCTAACCTAACCTAACCTAACCTAACCTAACCTAACCTAACCTAACCTAACCTAACCTAACCTAACCTAACCTAACCTAACCTAACCTAACCTAACCTAACCTAACCTAACCTAACCTAACCTAACCTAACCTAACCTAACCTAACCTAACCTAACCTAACCTAACCTAACCTAACCTAACCTAACCTAACCTAACCTAACCTAACCTAACCTAACCTAACCTAACCTAACCTAACCTAACCTAACCTAACCTAACCTAACCTAACCTAACCTAACCTAACCTAACCTAACCTAACCTAACCTAACCTAACCTAACCTAACCTAACCTAACCTAACCTAACCTAACCTAACCTAACCTAACCTAACCTAACCTAACCTAACCTAACCTAACCTAACCTAACCTAACCTAACCTAACCTAACCTAACCTAACCTAACCTAACCTAACCTAACCTAACCTAACCTAACCTAACCTAACCTAACCTAACCTAACCTAACCTAACCTAACCTAACCTAACCTAACCTAACCTAACCTAACCTAACCTAACCTAACCTAACCTAACCTAACCTAACCTAACCTAACCTAACCTAACCTAACCTAACCTAACCTAACCTAACCTAACCTAACCTAACCTAACCTAACCTAACCTAACCTAACCTAACCTAACCTAACCTAACCTAACCTAACCTAACCTAACCTAACCTAACCTAACCTAACCTAACCTAACCTAACCTAACCTAACCTAACCTAACCTAACCTAACCTAACCTAACCTAACCTAACCTAACCTAACCTAACCTAACCTAACCTAACCTAACCTAACCTAACCTAACCTAACCTAACCTAACCTAACCTAACCTAACCTAACCTAACCTAACCTAACCTAACCCACACCGCTCCCACCCGCGGTCGAGAGCGCCACGATTTAGAGTGTCTCCGCGCCGAAAAAATCACGAAAAATAGTAAAAGTTGTGCAAAGTGCCAGTGCGATACACCAAAAGTTGCGGAAAGTTGAGGCGCACGCGCCAGTGAAAATCTTATTGTTCTAAGTGAAGTGCACGCGAAGTTCTGAGTGAAGAACTGGTTTTTTCTTCAATTTTGAAGTTAAAAGGCGAGATATCTCGAAATCTACAGCGGCGACCTACGATTTTTATTACGCCCCCAAAAGGGCCTCTTGGAGTACTACACATTTGCTGCCTTTGCCGATTTTTTCCGTGCAGGAGCACGGAAATAAAGGCAAAAAAACAAAAACCACGTGGCGACAAGGTCAGGGATCCAGGGCTGTTGGAGGAAGACTGACGTTGGAGCCTAGAAGACATCTACGTGGACACCCCGGAGGCACTTCAAGATTTTAGAAAAGTTAAGTTTTGACTAAGTTATTAGGTTTTCAAAATTTTCAATTTTTCCAAATTTTTTATCTCTTCCAAATTATCGACAACATATATTTTTTAAATTCATTTTAAATAGATTTTAGGGTCTTCTACCATATATAAAAAATTTGGCATAGGTTTATCAACTGGTTTTTAAGTTATAGATTTTTAAAATTCCCACGTGTCCACGAGGTACCCTTGTTTTTAGTGGTAGAAACTAATTTGTTTTAGGGTCACCTGGTGGATATTTATTGTAAACTGTTTGTAAATTTTTGTATGTTTTTGGCGAAAACTCGCGAAGTTAGGGCATTTTTAGCGTAATAAATTGTGTTTTTAGGGATTATTAAATTAGGGGGGGGTTTTATCAATTCGTTGTTAAGCTCAATTTACTGTGTGAGTCTAGCTCTTTTAAACAAGCCCAAACACGACTCGATTCGGACGAAAGGGGCCGAAGTTAGACTTTTGGCGGCCATATTGGACGCCATCTTGGATTGTTTAAAGGGGCTGTAACTCTGCGACGGATAGTCCGATTGAAGTGGGGTTTTCTGTATTGGTATAGCCGCCAGCCCCGTCGTTTAACAAATGCGGCTAGAACTCTATGTAGAGTCCTACTTTTTTAGGCTTAGCTAGACAGCTGAGGTTGTAGACTGTGCCGAGTCAAATACCTTGTTCGAAACCGCGACGCTCTAAGACCAAAACTCGCGAAGTTGTGGGAGGTTTTGTTGAGTGGCGGCCATCTTGTCCGCCATCTTGGAAAGTTTAGAGTGGGCATAACTCCGGCTAGGGTGGTCCGATTGGGTCGCGGTTTCCAGAGCTGATACCGTCATTGCCCCCTCTCTTTTTTGACCTAGGTAGTGACTCTGGGTAGAGCCAACATTTTTTGACTCTACCTTAGGTGGTGAGGACGTAGACAGTAACGAGACAGGTACTCCTGTCAAAAACTCGACGCTCTGGGAGCTATTTTGACGGAGATACGGTGGTTATAGACTTTGGTGGCCATTTTGTCCGCCATCTTGGAAAAACTGAAAAGCTTCATATCTCGCGAACCGTACCTCCGATTTGATCGCGGTTTTCTGTATGTTATAGGTCATTTACAGGCCTTTACATTAGTTTATGTAGACCGACTCTAGGTAGAGTCATAATCTTTTTTTTCTTGACAAAAATTGTTTTCAACGCCCAGGTTGGCAGAGGGTTATTGGAGTAGTAACCCCAGTGCTTGGTAGAGTTTGACGAATTGATATTGTAGGTATATTGATAGTAATTTTGCTTTGGAGTTAGTGTTTGGTTGAAGACCGCCCAAGTTAGACCATATCAACCGTTCTATTAGAAACTGAGGCAGCAGTTAGCAATAACAATCGCTTGAACACCAGCAACACTCACGAGCTCTACATTTGTAGAGTTAAAAATAAATTAGATAGTTAATTAAAGTAAACACTTACCAACTGGTCGACTGGACCCGGACGATCGGTTTCTGGTAATCGAAGACAGCATCTGAAACAAAAAGATAAAAATTAGTTAGGTTACACATAATACACATTTTATTTTATATACAACTTTTACAAACATTTATTTTATTACCTGTATAATTTGACGCGTTCCACTGACTAACCAGAAGATGTTTGGCTTTCGTACCCCTGTAAAAGGAGCCAGGAGCGTAGACGAGATCTCCCCAAACCCTAAAATGACACAGGACTTACCCATCGACCCAAAACCCGGCCCGAGTGTAAGAAGGAGCATAGGGGAATGGGAATCAGGGAAGTCCGACGCAATCCCCAAGACCCAGAACTCTACGAAGAGCACTACACCCGTGGAAACCCAGAGACCCAAACCGAAAGGGACACTCTCGCAAGAGAGTAGGGCACCAGCCCAAAGAACATCGACGGAGACCACGGGTGGCTCCCCACGACTGGAGTCAAAACAAGGCGACCGGATGGTGGAAGCTAGAGCCTGCGTCACAAGAGCCAAACTATACCTAGGGAACTCGAGAAACATCAAAACCGAGATAAAAAACGTAGTAACGCAGGAAATAGACAGGCTTTACCAGCTTGTCAAAGAGGCGGTAAGTGTCAAGGGAAAGGGACAGAAGAAAGCGAGCGACCCTGGAAAACAACAAGAGAACGAGCCACCTAAGGCAGAAGAAAGAACGAACGAAAGGGACAGGGAAGGAGAGGAAAGGAGGACAGAAAGGATAGAGAAAGAGGATGAAATAATTAGAAAGATAGTAGAGCATGGAAAGTTACTTGAGGATCACAGGAAGGAAATGGAGAAGCTGACAGAAGTGATGAAGACGCAGCAAGAGACCCACACGAACAGAGGCTCCTACGCAAGTGTAACTGCGGGCTCCCCAAAACAGCCTCTAGAAAATACTGCCATGCACTCCATCATTATATCCTCGAAGGATGAGCAGGAGACAGGGGACCAGGTGTTTGAAAGGATAAGGAAGGTTGTGAACGCAGCGGAAGAGGGAACGAAGATTGACAAAATTAGGAAAGCAAAAGATAGGAAGATAATTGTAGGATGCCAAAACGAGGAAGAACTGAAAAAGGTCAAGGAAAGGATAGCAGAAAGGGAAGGGCAGCTCAACATAGAGGATATCAAGAATAAAGATCCGCTTGTTATCCTCTACGGAGTTCTGCAGTGCCATACGGATGAAGACATCATTAAAGCCATCCGCACACAGAACGGACACCTGCTGAGGGGCGTGAGTGGCGAGGACGACCGCATGGAAGTACGCTTCCGCCGCAAAGCGAGGAACCCGCTCATCTCCCACGTCGTCATTAAGGTCTCGCCCCGGCTGTGGCAATGCCTCGCAAGCGCGGGGACTGTATACATCGACATGCAGAGGATCAGAGTCGCCGACCAGTCCCCCCTAGTACAGTGCTCGCGCTGTCTAGGGTACGGACACGGGCGGCGGTTCTGCACCGAGGCAGTCGATGTATGCAGCCACTGCGGTGGAGCACACCTCAAGCCGGAGTGCCCTGACTGGCTGAGCGACGCCACCCCCTGCTGCGTTAACTGTGTGAAGACCAAGGCCGCTAAGACTGACCACGGCGCCTTTAGCAATGAATGCCCGGTGAGGCGCAAGTGGGAGGCACTGGCGAGATCCACCGTGGCGTATTGCTGAGGGCGTCCTTTACAAAGTCATTCAAGCAAACCTCAGAAAGGATCAGTTAGCGACAGACGAGGCCTTCATTGAGGCCGCAAAATGTAAGGCAGCAGTCCTCCTCCTACAGGAACCATATGTGGGGTCACAAAAATTATTAAAGGGTTATCCAGGCGCCAGGATCTACCAGAACCTAGAACAGGGCGGGATGGTGAAGGCGGCGATAGCTGTTCTAGACTCTACCTTAGACGTCATCCAATACCCGCAATTCACCACCAAAAACATTGCCGTACTGGGAATCCGAACAACCGCCTGGAAGATCAACCTGGTCTCCATATACCTGGAAGGCGATCAGCCCTTGGAACCTTACCTAGAGCACCTGGGCAAGGTACTCAACGAGTTAGGCCCAAACAGGCTGATCATTGGAGGTGACGCAAACTCCTGGAACATCTGGTGGGGAAGCGTCAGGACCAACTCCAGAGGGGAGGACCTCATGAAGTTCCTCGACGAACACGGGCTACAGGTGCTCAACGACGGCTCAAAGCCTACTTTCGACACGATCAGAGGCGACCGGCGATACACCAGCCACGTAGATATAACAGTCTGCTCGGAGGACATGCTCACCCTGGTGGAGGGATGGACCGTTGTTGAGAGCATGACGAGCTCGGACCACAACGGCATGACATTCAACATACAGCTACACAAAGCACACGGGACACAGATCACGCGCACAACAAGACTCTACAATACAAAGAAAGCAAATTGGGCCCAATTCCATGAGGAATTGGACCAATTTAAAGCAGACCACCAACTCACACTCAGAGAAGTAGAGCACACACACAACACACAACAAATAGAAGCAGTCATACACACATACACACAAGCAATCACACACGCATGCACACACACCATACCAGCTAAAAAACACACACAAATACTTACAATCCCGTGGTGGTCCGAAGAGCTCGCGCAGCTGAAGAGGGAAGTCGCCACCAGGAAGCGAAGAATAAAGGGTACAGCACCAGTCCGAAGAGCAAGAGTCGTTGAAGAGTACCTGAAAAAGAAAGAAGAATATGAGTCGGAGGTAGATAAGGCAAAAGTGCAGAGCTGGAGAAATTTTTGTAGCAGGCAGGACAGGGAAGGAGTCTGGGAGGGTATATACAGAGTAATAGGAAGGACTAGGAAAAGGGTAGAAGATGAGCCACTCAGGATTGAGGGCAAAGTGTTGGACGCCAAAGGCTCCGTGAAAGCTCTAGCGGACGCATTTTATCCAGAAGACCTCACGGAAAGCGACAACACGGAGCATCGCAGAATAAGAGCTGAAGCGGAGATGGTGAACAGTG
This sequence comes from Thera obeliscata, assembly GCA_947578465.1. Classification (NCBI taxonomy): domain Eukaryota; kingdom Metazoa; phylum Arthropoda; class Insecta; order Lepidoptera; family Geometridae; genus Thera; species Thera obeliscata. The sequence goes on from OX387918.1 coordinate 25,852, forward strand.
GACAACAAGCTGAGCCCTGCGACCCACCGTTCACGGCGACCGAGCTAAAAGCTGCGATAAATGCCTTCAACCCTAAGAAAGCCCCTGGAGCAGATGGCTTCACCGTCGACATATGTGCAGAAGCCATCAAGAACGACCCGGCAATGTTTCTGGCCATTTTAAATAAATGCCTTGAGCAAGCGCATTTCCCGGATCCCTGGAAGGAGGCCACAGTGATAGTGTTGCGAAAACCCGGAAAAGACTCCTACACCACCCCAAAGTCGTACAGGCCTATCGGACTCCTCCCAGTGTTGGGGAAAATCTTCGAAAAGATGCTGGTCAACCGGATCAAGTTCTACTTAGTGCCAAGGCTGAGCTTTCGACAGTACGGATTCATGCCCCAGAAGAGCACCGAAGACGCCCTCTATAACCTAATGCGACACATCAACACAAAGCTCGAGCAAAAGAGGATGCTGACACTCGTGTCGTTGGATATAGAGGGGGCCTTCGACAGCGCATGGTGGCCAGCCATCAGAGTCCGACTGGCGGAGGAGAAGTGTCCGGTCAACTTAAGACGTGTAATAGACAGCTATCTCCGGAACCGAAGAGTTAAGGTCCGATACGCTGGAGAGGAGTACGCCAAGCGTACAGAGAAAGGGTGCGTGCAGGGGTCAATCGGTGGCCCCATCCTGTGGAACCTGCTCCTGGACCCCCTCCTGAAGAACCTGGAACAAAGAGGTGATTACGTGCAGGCTTTCGCGGACGACGTGGTGCTTCTCTTCGATGGTGAGACGTCGCTAGAGATCGAAAGACAGGCCAATGCCGCGCTCGAACATGTTCGGGCGTGGGGAGTCCGTAACAAACTGAGATTTGCGCCACACAAGACCATGGCTATGGTGATTACGCGCAAACTCAGGTACGACTCTCCGCGCCTTAGCATGGGCGGGATCGACATTGGCCTGTCAAAAGAGATCAAACTGCTTGGTCTCACCATCGACGAGAAGCTGACTTTTAACTCGCATGCCGCGAACGTCTGCCGTAAAGCGCTAAGGTTTTACAACCACCTGTCCCGAGCGGCCAAAGTGAGCTGGGGCCTACAGCCCGAAGTCATCAGGACGCTGTACACTGCTGTGGTAGAGCCCACGATCATGTACGCGGCCAGCGTGTGGGCACCCGCCACAGAGAAGATATGCGTGAGGAAGGAGCTGGACACGGTGCAGCGTGGTTTTGCGCAGAAGATCGTTAAGGCGTACAGGACGGTCTCACTCAACTCGGCGCTATTGCTTGCTGGGTTGCTTCCGCTGGACATGAGAGTCAGGGAAGCAGCCTCGCTTTATAAAGTAAAGAAAGGTCACACCCAGCAAGTAATAGGAGATCGAGAGATTGAGACACCAGTGCCATACGCAGCCATGCCGCACCCTGCACTGCAGAAGGAGCTGAAATTCACCTGCGTGGAGGACGGTGCAGCATTGGACCAGAACCTCGACACCCACCTTAACATCTTTACGGACGGGAGTAAGATTCAGGGTAGAGTTGGCGCAGCGCTATCTATTAGAATCGGCGCCACAGAGATCAGTTCCCGTAAACTGAGGCTGGATGAATGCTGCACCGTCTACCAGGCAGAGCTGCTTGCTCTGTCGGCAGCCACGGGCGAGGCGCTGAAAAGGCTG
>OX387918.1:35000-45000 GCA_947578465.1 Thera obeliscata
TTCTGTGTAATTGTAATCGTTTCTCTCAGACTATAGTTGTATATTATAATAAATTAGCAAGTAGGTCTAAAATATAGTAACATTAGTTAGTAAGATTTAAATATGTGCTTACTTTCCGTATAATTGTAATCGTTTCTCTCAGACTATAGTTGTATATTATAATAAATTAGTAAGTAGGTCTATATAGTATTGTGCGAGTAACTTCCTTGTTTGCCGTATCGGCAACTTGCTGTTTCAGCCGCCTATGTGCGGGCTTGCGTCTTTTCGTACTTGTATAATGTAAATACTAACTTCTCTATTACTAATTTCCTATCTCTAATTTACCAATCTGTTTATGATAGAGGTACTTGTTAACTTAAATAAACTTGTTTCTTTGGGTATATATAAAAATGTAAACATAAAATAATAATAATAAATGTTAAGTAAGATTAGCAATAATTATATATATTAAAGGACAAAAAGAGGAAAAAGAAAAAGAAAAAGAAAAGAAGAAAAAAAACAAAAAAAAAAAAAAAAAAAAAAAAAAAAAAAAACACATAATAATTGATATAAAAAAAAAAAAAAAAAAATGACACAATATTTAGTATACAATATTAGTCAGTAACATTCTAATATTTGTACATTGTTAATAATTTATAACTCAAACGCTGTCTCCTAAATATAAGAATAAGTTTTATTTAGATAATTAAGTTCCAAAACTCTGTCTTCTGGCACATTAATGTGGTGAGGGGCGGGTGTAGTACATAGCGCCCGCCCCCCACTTACACAAATATCTCCATTTTATAAAAAAAAAAAAAAAAAAAAAAAAAAAAAAAAAAAAAAAAAAAAAAAAAAAAAACCTAACCTAACCTAACCTAACCTAACCTAACCTAACCTAACCTAACCTAACCTAACCTAACCTAACCTAACCTAACCTAACCTAACCTAACCTAACCTAACCTAACCTAACCTAACCTAACCTAACCTAACCTAACCTAACCTAACCTAACCTAACCTAACCTAACCTAACCTAACCTAACCTAACCTAACCTAACCTAACCTAACCTAACCTAACCTAACCTAACCTAACCTAACCTAACCTAACCTAACCTAACCTAACCTAACCTAACCTAACCTAACCTAACCTAACCTAACCTAACCTAACCTAACCTAACCTAACCTAACCTAACCTAACCTAACCTAACCTAACCTAACCTAACCTAACCTAACCTAACCTAACCTAACCTAACCTAACCTAACCTAACCTAACCTAACCTAACCTAACCTAACCTAACCTAACCTAACCTAACCTAACCTAACCTAACCTAACCTAACCTAACCATGCGGACCCCAAAGCATACAGACCCATCGGCCTACTACCGGTCATGGGAAAGATTCTTGAAAAGATGTTGGTTGGACGCATAAAGTGGCATATTCTTCCAAAGTTGACCACCTGCCAGTATGGTTTCATGCCCCAGAAAAGCACCGAGGACTCCCTCTATGATCTAATGCAGTACATACGAGCCAAACTGGATCAGAAAAAGCTGATCACCATGGTTTCATTAGACATAGAGGGAGCCTTCGACAATGCGTGGTGGCCAGCCATAAGAACCAGACTGGCGGAAGAAAAATGTCCCGTAAACATTAGAAGGCTCCTAGACAGCTATCTACAAGATCGCAAGGTAAGAGTGAGGTACGCTGGACAAGAACACATAAAGAGGACCAACAAGGGATGTGTCCAAGGATCGATAGGTGGGCCCATACTGTGGAACCTTCTCCTGGACTCTCTTCTGAAGGGTCTTGAACGGAGAGGAGACTACTGCCAGGCGTTCGCCGATGATGTAGTTTTGGTCTTTGATGGGAATACGGCACAGGAAGTTCAGGTACAGGCCAATGCCGCCCTCGCCTATGTTCAGTGGTGGGGTGTCGAACACAAGTTAAAATTTGCACCTCATAAAACAAATGGAATGGTAATTACAAGAAAGCTGAAGTTCGACACACCACTGCTGAGGATGGGCGGGGTCGACATTGAGATGTCCCGAGAGATAAAGATACTAGGTTTAACAATAGATGACAAACTGACCTTCAATAACCATGCGGCGAATGTATGCAAGAAAGCTCTTAACATTTACAAGAAGTTAGCCACAGCCGCCAGGGTCAGTTGGGGTCTTCACCCTGAAGTCGTTCGGACTATTTATGTAGCAGCAGTTGAGCCTACAATAATGTACGCCGCGAGTGTCTGGGCACAGGAAACAACAAAAATAGGCATACAGAAACAGTTGAACGCGGTGCAACGAGGATTCGCTCAAAAGCTGACGAGAGCGTACCGGACCGTTTCCTTAAACTCTGCTCTAGTGCTGGCAGGGATACTCCCGCTTGACCTAAGAATACAAGAGGCAGCCGCTTTGTACAAGGCCAAGCGAGGGGTGCCCCTGCCTGTACTAGCAGACAGAGAGGTGGAAAAAATGGTGCGCTACACAGAGTCCCCTCATCCAGCAGACCGTATGAACCTGGAGTTCATTAACCTGATTGACCAGGAAGCTGTGGACAGCCACAATCACCATGATGTCAGAATGTTTACCGATGGCAGCAAAATTGAGGGAAAAGTCGGAGCTGCTCTGTCCTTATGGAACGACGAAGCCGAGACAAAGACCCTCAAGGCTGCCATCATTCTGCACAGTATATCAGGCCGAACTCCTGGCTATCTGCAAAGCCACGACCGAAATACTCAAACGTCCGGAGAGGAGTTACGGAATATTCAGCGACTCAAGAGCAGCACTTCAGACAGTAAGCAACGCAGGCTCCACACATCCTCTAGCCGTGGAAACTCGTAACAACCTCCGAGGGGCTTTGACCCAGAATAAGGTTGTTTCCCTATTCTGGATCAAAGCCCACGCTGGCCTGGAAGGAAATGAACGGGCGGATCAGCTTGCCAAGGATGCAGCACTAAAAAGTAAAAAGTCCCCAGATTATGATTTTTGCCCCGTTTCCTTTGTCAAGAGACAGATAAGGCTGGAAACTCTTGGCAGATGGAACGACCGCTACAGAACAGGTGACACGGCTTCAATAACTAAAATATTTTTCCCAGACGCAAATCACGCATTTAAGACTGTAAGACAACTTGACTTGACTAGTACTATGACGCAAATAATGACAGGACATGGTGGGTTCTCCGAATATTTGACCCGTTTCAAATGTAAGGAGAACCCATCATGCGTCTGTGAACCAGGCGTGAGCGAATCAGTGCCGCACATTCTTTTTGAATGCCCTGTAGACGGATTAAGGAGGTATGAGGCAGAACAAAAGCTCGAATGCAAATTAGAGGCCAAAAATGTAAGCGCACTCATGGCAGATAAAAAGAAAAGGAAAGTATTAATAGAATACTGTACAAAAATAGCAGAAAGTGTAATAAATAGAAATAAAGATAAATAAAATATGGTGAATATATATTATGTAATATATATAAACAGCATATATAAACTCATAGCATAAGAAATATCTGAAAGTAAGAATGTTTTACAGTAGAAATTAAAACTTAAAAGAAATGTATAGAAATTAAGCAAGATTGTGTATAAACTAGATATAAAAAATAAGATAACATGTAATTAGATATAAGAACCCCCCTAGACCCCAAGTGGGTACGATAAGATTGTAGCCCCAAGTCCCGTAGATAGAAATAAACGATAAAAATGTCTTTGATTTCGTCAAAGGAACGAGAAAAAAAAAAAAAAAAAAAAAAAAAAAAAACCTAACCTAACCTAACCTAACCTAACCTAACCTAACCTAACCTAACCTAACCTAACCTAACCTAACCTAACCTAACCTAACCTAACCTAACCTAACCTAACCTAACCTAACCTAACCTAACCTAACCTAACCTAACCTAACCTAACCTAACCTAACCTAACCTAACCTAACCTAACCTAACCTAACCTAACCTAACCTAACCTAACCTAACCTAACCTAACCTAACCTAACCTAACCTAACCTAACCTAACCTAACCTAACCTAACCTAACCTAACCTAACCTAACCTAACCTAACCTAACCTAACCTAACCTAACCTAACCTAACCTAACCTAACCTAACCTAACCTAACCTAACCTAACCTAACCTAACCTAACCTAACCTAACCTAACCTAACCTAACCTAACCTAACCTAACCTAACCTAACCTAACCTAACCTAACCTAACCTAACCTAACCTAACCTAACCTAACCTAACCTAACCTAACCTAACCTAACCTAACCTAACCTAACCTAACCTAACCTAACCTAACCTAACCTAACCTAACCTAACCTAACCTAACCTAACCTAACCTAACCTAACCTAACCTAACCTAACCTAACCTAACCTAACCTAACCTAACCTAACCTAACCTAACCTAACCTAACCTAACCGAGTCGATCTCCATCCGCTGACGAAGCGGCTGCGTTTCGCGTCGCGCTCCGTCAAAGTTGCCCGGTTTGCAACTCCTTGCAGTATTGGCCACCGGTGGTTGCAATAACAGCAAGTTTGCTCTCTACTTTCGCAACTTGCTTGCCGTCTCAGCAAGTGGTTGCAATAACAGCAAATCTGCCTTGCGCCATCGGCCATCGGTTGCAATAAAGGCAAGTGGTTGCGTCAACAGCAAGATCTTTCCCCGCTCGCAGCTCCTTGCCACAATCGCAACTTGCTTGCCATCTCAGCAAGTGGTTGTGAGAACGGCAAGTGTCCTCTTCACTTCCGCAACTTGCTTGCCTTCTCAGCAAGTGGTTGCAATATCAGCAAGTCTGCCTTTGCAACTTGCTTGCAACATTCGCAACTTGCTTGCCGTTTCAACAAGTGGTTGCAATACCAGCAAGTCTGCCTTGCGCCATCGGCCATTGGTGGTTGCAATAAAGGCAAGTGGTTGCGTTAACAGCAAGATCTTTCCCCGCTCGCAGCTCCTTGCCTTCTCGGCAAACTGAAGAATGATTAGAACTCCCCCTCCCAACGCAAAGATGATGGAGGGGAAGAACGAGAATGGACCCCCTGACAACCAAATGTCTAGACCACAAACAACGGATCTCACCAACAATAGTCCCACGCTCAGCAACACCGGGGTGGCGGAACCCGCCGCAAGACTTCTCCATAGCCCCGGATCTAGCTGCGGATCTCAATCAACCATGCAGCCGCTCCGCTTGCGCTATGATGACAGCGAGCCAAGCCCTCTCCCTTCACAGGACTGCCAGGAGGAGGACGAGGCAAACAGCTTAGCCAGCAGAGTACAAAAGCTCACCAACTTCGCAATCATGAAGATCCGTGAAGGCAAAAGCCTCACCAAGGCCAACAAGGATGCTATCATTGATACTCTGGGGCAGATAAGGGAAGAGTGTATTAAACACAGCTGTAAGCTCCAGGACAACTGTGGAGCCTTTTCTCTCCCGAACAATCAAACACTGGCTGAGACCATTGGTAACTCCATTGCATCCGAGGTTGGTAAGCTGCGCGAGTCATTGGAGGAATCCAGAAGGAAGCAGGAGGCTGAGATTGCCGAGCTTTTCTCTACTGCACGAGACGTCTCTAAGATGCGGGACACGATGGACACTCTAGTAAGAAGGTTAGATTCTGATAGACCGCTTCCCACAAAGCAACCCGCTACCACAGCCTTTAAGCCTGCACTCATTGTCTCCTCTAAGGCCGACACCACCAACGTAACTGACACTATTCAGGCCTGGCAAAAGACTATCAACTTCAAGGATACCAACTTTGCCCCCGCTAACACCAGAGTCATGCCCAACAACAAAATTAAAGTCACCTTTAATAGCAACGAACATAGAGATAGGGCCATGGAGAGAGCCGGCGGGCCAGAAAGCGGTATCATAGCTGAGCCATGCGCTCAGCTCAAACCCATGATCATCCTTAAGGGAATATCCAACAGAACACCTTCCGAAGAACTGTTCAGCATTATGATCGCACAGAATGACGACATAAAGCGGGTGGTACGGAGTGAGGAAGACTTGAAGTTGAGCTTCAAGAGGAACAACAGAAACCCACATCTATACAACGCAGTATTCCTCACCTCAGCTGCCTCGTGCAATACCCTTGCGCACCTACAGAAGGTGAACATTGACCACCAAACGGTCCATGCGGAGGTGTACGTACCCCTCCTGCAATGCTTCCGCTGCCTACAGTTCGGGCACACCCGGAAATGGTGTAAGAAACCGGAGGTTGCTTGCTCGTTCTGTGCCAGCAAGGAGCACGAGTTTAAGCACTGCCCGAATAGGAGTGATCCCCAGCTGCTGAGGTGCTTCAACTGCACCAACCAGCAATCAAAACGCTATAGTGGCCCCCACTCAGGTGGCCACACGCAGCAGAAGAAACTCGCCCACAGCGCCACCTCCAACCACTGCCCAATAGTGAAGAAAATCACCGATGATATCCGTTTAAAGACGGACTATGGACTGTAGTGTAACTCCCCCTGTGTGTGTTGTGAATTCAAGCCTCAATCTCTTCAGCTGCGTCCAGGTTAATCTTGGACGCAGCCGCAATGCATATCATGAACTGAAGCACCATATCGCCAAGAACGATACGGATATTGTGTTTGTCACCGAGCCCTACACTGGTAAGTCTAGCGTACTACCTAACACCCCTGGCTATATCATCCATCAGTTTGCCACCTCCGATCCATCTAGCTCACCCATCAAATCGGCTGTCCTAATTAGAGAGCGTACCTTTGCTTCGATCGGGAGCAGCGAATACTCCTGCCCCAACCTCTCGGTTGTCCAGGTGCGCTGCAGCACCGGGGAGCGCTTGTTTCTAACTTCGGCTTATATCGAACCCCGCACAGATCACAACTCAATCCTTACAAAAATAGATTTACTACTCAATCAAACTACTGGGGCTACTCACCTCATTTGCGGAGATTTCAACGGATGGCATACGGCATGGGGCTCCAAGCTCAACAACAGTAGAGGAAACGCTCTCTTCGACCTCTTTGCTATACACAACCTATCTATTTGTAATGTAGGGAATACTCCCACATTCAACACTGTCACCCATGGCTCTCCGAGGGACTCCATTATTGACCTCACTCTCTTCCGAAACTCCCTAGACAACAGACATGCAACGGTCGCTGACTGGACGGTGGACCCTACCATCTGCACTGAATCCGATCACCAAGCCATATCTTTTAATCTCAACCTTAACAACATAAACCTCACTAGGGGTAAGAAACTCTCCACATTTAGATATAACACTAACAGGGTTAGATGGGATCGCATCGGGGAGCACATCAACGCCGACATCTGCTCTCGCCTCTCGGCCCACCCCTCCGTCACCATTGCCCAACTCTCCCCTCCCCAATTAAATCAGCATATAATAAAAGTCACCTCTCACATACAGAAATCATGTGACATCTTCTTACCACGGGCAGCCCATCGGCAGGCCCGCGTCCCTTGGTGGAGTGATCAACTCCAGAAACTTAAACTTGAAGTCATAAAAAGCCACCACCGACTTAGTAAGCTTGTCAGACAGAAACGGCCCCTCACCGAGGCCATTGCCGAGAGGGGGAAACTTAGGAAAGAGTACTCAGAGCTGATCTGTAAGACCTCTGCAGAGCACTTCAGGGAATTCTGTAATAGACAGAAAAAAGAAGATGTCTGGTCCATAACCAACCGTATCATTAAGACTAGGCCTCTCTCTAAGCCTCCCTCTACTCTCCGACTGGAAGACGGGTCATTCACCTCCACCCCTGAGGACACAGCACAGGCTTTGGTTGACAAATTCTTCCCGGATGACCTCCCTGACATATCAGACGACCAGCGGGCCCTTACTCAGCTCATGCATCAGCCCATGACAAACCCTCCTGAGACATTCATCCCCCTCACTCCGTACGAGGTCATAGGGGCTCTTAAATGCATGAACCCAAAAAAGGCCCCCGGCCCTGACCACCTGACATCCGATATCTGCCTGCATGTTGTCCGCAGCTTCCCTGATCTCTTCACTGAAATCCTCAATCGATGCCTAGAACTACGGTGTTTTCCTGACTGCTGGAAGGTAGCCATCGCTAAGATTATCCCCAAACCAGACAAACATGACTACACAACATCCTCCTCATTCAGACCCATCGGACTCATCAATGTTTTTGGCAAATTGCTTGAAAAACTCATAATTGACAGACTGACACACCACCTACATACTACCGGGAATAATATAAAACACCAATTTGGATTTAAACTTCAGACTTCGACCAACAACGCCATCCACACTGCCCTCAGCATCATTAGATCTGCCAAGGAAACAGGAGAGCAGGTCATCGCTGTCTCTCTCGACATCAAATCGGCGTTTGATAACGCATGGTGGCCGGCCATCTTCCATAGGCTGCGGGTAGTCGAATGCCCCTCCTACATATATGACACCCTACTTGACTATGTCAACAATCGGCAAGTACAGATTAGCTTTGCTGACGCATCCTTCAGCAAAACCATGAGCAAGGGATGTATCCAGGGTTCAGTCTGTGGTCCAACTCTGTGGAACCTCTTATTAGACCACCTCCTCCTGATTGATCTCCCACGGGGCTGCCACCTGCAGGCGTACGCTGACGACGTGCTGCTTGTGGTGCATGATTCAGACGTAAAAAACCTCGAGCATATTACCAACACGGCGCTGCGGATCATCGCTGAGTGGGGCACCTCAGTCAAACTCTGCTTTGGTCCGGACAAGACGCAAGCCATCTCCTTTACCAATAGGTCTAGGAAATGTAACATCTCTGCTGGTGGCAAGCGCATTCCATTCTCCAATTATATTAAATTTCTCGGTGTCATTATCGACAACCGGTTAACCTTCATTAAACATGTAGATTATGTTATTAATAAGGCTAAGAATATCTATCATAAACTCTCTTTATATATCAGACCCACCTGGGGGGTCTCCTCTCTTAATGTCAGAACCATCTATCTGCAAGTAATCCAACCCATCATAGGCTATGCGGCGGGAATTTGGGGGGGGGCTATAAAATATAAGCACATCACCAATCGTCTCCTTTCACTACAGCGCCTCTTTGCAATCAAAATTATCCGGGGTTTCCGTACTCTACGGACCGCCACTGCCATATCTGTGGCGCAACTCATCCCCCTTCCTGATAAAATTCTTGAAATCTCCGATATTGAAATTTCTAAAATCAACTTAATCTCAAAATTTCTTCCCTCTGACAACCCGGTGGAATCACCAGTCACCCCTTCCTCACTTCCACACCCCTCTCTCAGAAGAGGAATCGAATTTCTGGAAATTTCATCAACTGCGGAGTTTGACGACTTTTGTATCTCTCTACTCAACGACCATGACAACACTTTGCTTATCTATACAGATGGGAGTAAGCAGGATGACGGGGTGGGGGCGGCGTTTGTGGTAGTTGACCCAGCGGGACGGCCGATCCGAACTAGGAAATTCAAGCTCCAGGACTACTGCTCAGTTTATCAGGCGGAGCTCCTAGCTATCGGAAAGGCCGTCGAGTGGGCGTGCGCCGAGCAGTGCCCTCACACCTGCATCCTGTCTGACTCCCTCTCCGGACTTACCGAACTGACAAACCCATACACCACTCATCCTCTTACTGTTCCTATCCATAACTCAGTCCGCTCCCTCGAGTCCCAACGCAGATCTATTTCCTTTGTGTGGGTGCGCAGCCACATTGGCATAGGTGGCAATGAGCTAGCGGACGTTGCCGCTAAATCTGCTACCAACCTTCATAGATCCCCCGATTACTCACATATTCCCATCAGTTTCATTAAATACCAGAACCGAAGTATATCATCAGCTAGAGCCGCTGAATACTATACTCAGAGCAGCCCACACACCCTCTCATTGCTCCCCTCCTTCCAACATCTGTCCGAATTTCTTTCTGTAATAAGCCCTGATTTCTTTATCACCCAACTCCTCACCGGACATGGTTATCACAAGGCCTACCTACATCGATTCGGCATCACGGGCGATAACTACTGCCCGTGTGACAGCCAAACGGTACAAACTATTAAGCACCTTATCGAAGACTGTCCCCGTTTCTC
>OX387918.1:50000-130000 GCA_947578465.1 Thera obeliscata
GACAGACAGACAGACAGACAGACATGACGATTCTATAAGGGTTCCGTTTTTGCCATTTGGCTACGGAACCCTAAAAAGCAGCCAAGTGCGAGTCAGACTCGCCCATGAAGGGTTCCGTAGCATCAATTAACATAATATAAAGGTTTTTGTAGTTCGTCGAAAGGTAAATTGCGGTTTACGATTTATGACGTATAAAAAAAAAACTACTGACTAGATCTCGTTCAAACCAAATATCGTTGAAAGTTTGCATAGATGTACAACATATATTTTTTTTAGTTTTATCTTTCTCTTATTTTAGAAGTTAGAGGGGGGGGGACAAACTTTTTTCCACTTTGGAAGTGTCTCTCGCGCAAACTATTCAGTTTAGAATAAAACGACATTCGAAACTTCAACATCATTTTTGAAGACCTATCCATAGATACCCCACACGTATGGGTACGTTGAAAAAAAATTTTTGAGTTTCAGTTTCAAGTATGGGGACCCCCAAAATTTATAGTTTTTTTTCTATTTTTGTGAAAAAACCTTAATACGGTTCACAGAATACATCTACTCACCAAGTTTCATCAGTCTAGCTCTAATGGTTTCGGAGAAAAATGGCTGTGACACGGCCGGACAGACAGACAGACAGACAGACAGACAGACGGTAAATTGCGGTTTACGGTTTATGACGTATAAAAAAAAACTACAGACTAGATTTCGTTCAAACCAAAAATCGTTGGAAGTTTGCATAGTAATGTACAACATATGTTTTTTTTAGTTTTATCATTCTCCACTTTGGAAGTGTCTCTCGCGCAAACTATTCAGTTTAGAAAAAAAACGATATTAGCAACCTCAACATCATTTTTGAAGACCTATTCATAGATACCCCACTCGTATGGGTTCGATGAAAAAAAAATTTTTGAGTTTCAGTTTCAAGTATGGGGACCCCCGAAATTTATTATATTTTTTTTTATTTTTATGTAAAAAACTTAATGCGGTTCACAGAATACATCTACTCGCCAAGTTTCATCAGTCTAGCTCTTACGGTTTCGGAGAAAAATGGCTGTGACATACGGACGGACAGACAGACAGACAGACAGACAGACATGACGAATCTATAAGGGTTCCGTTTTTGCCATTTGGCTACGGAACCCTAAAAAGCAGCCAAGTGCGAGTCGGACTCGCCCATGAAGGGTTCCGTAGCATCAATTAACATAATATAAAGGTTTTTGTAGTTCGTCGAAAGGTAAATTGCGGTTTACGATTTATGACGTATAAAAAAAAAAACTACTGACTAGATCTCGTTCAAACCAAATATCGTTGAAAGTTTGCATAGATGTACAACATATATTTTTAATAGTTTTATCTTTCTCTTATTTTAGAAGTTAGAGGGGGGGGACAAACTTTTTTCCACTTTGGAAGTGTCTCTCGCGCAAACTATTCAGTTTAGAAAAAAACGATATTCGAAACTTCAACATCATTTTTGAAGACCTATCCATAGATACCCCACACGTATGGGTACATTGAAAAAAAAAATTTTGAGTTTCAGTTTCAAGTATGGGGACCCCCAAAATTTATAGTTTTTTTTCTATTTTTGTGAAAAAACCTTTATACGGTTCACAGAATACATCTACTCACCAAGTTTCATCAGTCTAGCTCTAATGGTTTCGGAGAAAAATGGCTGTGACACGGCCGGACAGACAGACAGACATGACGAATCTATAAGGGTTCCGTTTTTGCCATTTGGCTACGGAACCCTAAAAAGCAGCCAAGTGCGAGTCGGACTCGCCCATGAAGGGTTCCGTAGCATCAATTAACATAATATAAAGGTTTTTGTAGTTCGTCGAAAGGTAAATTGCGGTTTACGATTTATGACGTATAAAAAAAAAACTACTGACTAGATCTCGTTCAAACGAAATATCGTTGGAAGTTTGCGTAATGTTTGTAATCTACAACATATATATTTTTTGGATTTATCATTCTCTTATTTTAGAAGTTAGAGGGGGGGGGACCAACTTTTTTCCACTTTGGAAGTGTCTCTCGCGCAAACTATTCAGTTTAGAAAAAAACGATATTAAAAACTTCAACATCATTTTTGAAGACCTATCCATAGATACCCCACACGTATGGGTACGATGAAAAAAAAATTTTTGAGTTTCAGTTTCAAGTATGGGGACCCCCAAAATTTATAGTTTTTTTTCTATTTTTGTGAAAAAACCTTAATGCGGTTTACAGAATACATCTACTCACCAAGTTTCATCAGTCTAGCTCTAATGGTTTCGGAGAAAAATGGCTGTGACACGGCCGGACAGACAGACAGACAGACAGACATGACGAATCTCCGTTCCGTTTTTGCCATTTGGCTACGGAACCCTAAAATGGTGATAAAGCACAGCAATGCCCTCCAATTCCACGACGGTTCTCTTTCTGAACAGACTCTACCTATCTTATTGCTTTATGACCCTTGGACTGTATGTTCATTCGGTGGACAGCATAAATTTAAATAAATATTTACGTAATATATTATATAGTTATTTAAAAAAAATATCATAAAATTTAGACTTATAATTTACACAGACGCTTATAATTTAGACAAGGCTTTTTAGGGTTCCGTAGCCAAATGGCAAAAACGGAACCCTTATAGATTCGTCATGTCTGTCTGTCTGTCTGTCTGTCTGTCTGTCCGGCCGTGTCACAGCCATTTTTCTCCGAAACCATAAGAGCTAGACTGATGAAACTTGGTGAATAGATGTATTCTGTGAACCGCATTAAGGTTTTAACACAAAAATAGAAAAAAAACTATAAATTTTGGGGGTCCCAATACTTAAAACTGAAACTCAAAAAAATTTTTTTCATTGGACCCATACGTGTGGGGTATCTATGAATAGGTCTTCAAAAATGATGTTGAGGTTTCTAATATGGTTTTTTTCTAAACTGAATAGTTTGCGCGAGAGACACTTCCAAAGTGGAAAAAAGTTGGTCCCCCCCCTCTAACTTCTAAAATAAGAGAATGATAAAACTAAAAAAAATGTATGTTGTACATTACAATGCAAACTTTCAACGATATTTGGTTTAAATGAGATCTAGTCAGTAGTTTTTTTTTATACGTCATAAATCGTAAACCGCAATTTACCTTTCGACAAACTACAAGAACCTTTATATTAAGTTACTTGATGCTACGGAACCCTTCATGGGCGAGTCCGACTCGCACTTGGCTGCTTTTTTAAATACTTAGTTAACTTTATTGTATACTAACCTAATTTTAAATTGTTTATGTACCTCAGACTCCTTTTTTCGTGTGTGTTTTATTTAATGTTTTATTTTTAATTCTCTCAATTAATTCAATTATTTTCATGACATTACCTTGTAAATTATAATATTGCATGCCTAGATATAAGCAGAATACATTGGACATTACCTATTATAATGTAACATCTTCTCGACATGTATTTCAAGCAATAAATTTACTTTGACTTTGACTTTATTTAAAAAAATGTATTTATATTTCATGTAAGTAGGTAGGTACATTACTTTCTAAGTAAATAAATGAAATGAAAAAAATATTTTTGTTCACCTATTAATTAGTCCTTCTAGAATCCTAAAACTTAGATCTATGTTACGTCCTTGAACTTGTGAATTTCAACTTTGACCCAAATCAATCAAATCAATCACGCGCTGTTGTGCATGACAAGTGCATGGTGCATGTTTTGTCATTTTGCGTCAACAAATTTTAACTTAACTTACTTAACACCTGTATGTCGCAAGTTGGTGGACGCAGGGCAGTGCATCATAGGGCACGTTCTTATTGTGCGTTACGAGGCAATGTTTTGCTATAGGTGATAGTTACCACATAACATCAGGTGGGCCATTTCCTTGTTTCATCAGATAACTGAGAGTATTTATAATGTTTGTGAAACAGTGCCAATACTAAATTTGTGCAACTCAGTGAACATGTTCTAAGATAACCCAAAATAACAGGCTGTAAAATACACGTCTCGTTTCTCGTGGCATCCCAATATCGACGTGACAAAGTCACAGCGTTTTGTCACTGTGATTTGTTTGGAACTGGAACAACAGTCACAGTGATACGAAAATACCACTTTTCCGCACCTCTAATTTCGAGGAACTTGGAGCCAGCGTTGCCAACTCTACGTCTTTTTACGTAGATCTACGTACTTTAGGCCTTTCCTGCAAACCTACGAACTTCAGCCCCAGAATTTACGTATTTTCTGTAAAATTGTACAATTTTGTAAAATAATTTAAAATAATTACATACTTATGCTGAATGGGCATAATTTATCTTTCATTCGCAAAAAAAAGTTAGTGGACGTTCCGTTATATACTAGCGCAAACTCGCTTCGCCAACACTTGCGTTGCGTCATCACGCGCGTTCAGTCATTTTCTAAACAAAGTTCTCATTCCATTCCATAGAGCTGTGACTGTAAAACGAAACGTCTCGTATCGCCAGCCAGCTCGTAAGATCTCGTAAGATAAATTTAATTTGCCTGAAAATGAATAAATTGTACAAAACACTAATTTAGTTCAGTTTTACCTACCCTTCATTTCACTCTGAAAAAAAGTTCGTAGACCTACGAACTTTACATACGCAAATTTTACTAAGTCAAGCGCCACGCATTACGGGTCCACTAGAGGCCTTGCGGAAACCAGCCTGCACATCAAGTGTGGATGATGAATTTGCCGGAGCTCGTTGGCATCAGTGCCTTGTCTACCTTATTCATACTAATAAGGTAGGCCTAATGATGATGATGAAAAGGTACCTTTATGTAGGTGGACAAGTCTATCTACCTATTTGCTGAGAAGTCCCATTTTACACACAGAACCTCCTACCTACCTAAGAGCTGGTAATCATTTTAAATATATTCAGCTTCTGAATCCACCATCAGGTAAGCTCGTTGGCATCTTACTCATAATACCTAACTAAATGCAGTAGATCTATAAAATCATGTAGGTAAATAAAACAAACATTCCACAGGATGGATGTTAGCAATGACCACTACTACGCGGGCAAAGCCTGCCGCGGGCGGCCGCTAGTTCATAAAATCTATAGTCACGAAAAACGCCTTTGGATGCTTGCTACTAACTATTATCTATTCTGTCCCGTCACAGAATAGATAATAGTTAGTAGCAAGCATCCCGTGTCATAGTAACTACTAGCGAATCTGTAATTCGGAAATATCTTAGATTCATGAAATCTAACATCATCATCACCCTATCCCGAACCTTATCCCATACTAACTATCCTTTATTCCATGTCGTGAGAAACACCGCTTTTTTTTTACATTCTAGTTGCATTCGGTAGAAGCCAAGGCAGGAGAAGATTTGACTTCCTTAAAAAATATTTGCTAGATGTTTGCTAGTGTGTATCATCAACTTATTATTATAAAATGATGAAAGCTTTAATAAAAAATCGATGATAGATGAATGCAGTAAGATTTAACGTACATAATTAAGCTTACAAAGAAAGAATAAAGAAAGATGAAGAAAGATAGTGAAATATTACAGAAAACTTTAACCCACAAAGTTCAAATTAAAAATTAAAAAAAAGTTTTGATGAACATGCCGCCGTGGTGAATTTTGCGTAAATGTAAGAGCGCCGATAAAGATTCCCTATTTAAAAAAAGCGGCCAAGTGCGAATCGGACTCGCCCATGAAGGGTTCCGTAGCAACAAGTAACATAATATAAAAGATCTTGTAGATCGTCAAAAGGTTATGATTAATAATAGTTATTTTTTATACAAGAGTGCAAAGCTGCTTTTTAACCGCGTGCTCAATTTTGATGACCGAGCAAGCGAAGGATTCTAAAATTTAACCCTCGAGTGCAACACGTAACTTTTCATCCCACCTCAGCGAGGAAATGACTAAATGCAAAAAAGCGGCCAAGTGCGAGTCGGACTCGCCCATGAAGGGTTCCGTAGCATCAAGTAACATAATTTAAAGGTTCTTGTACTTCGTCGAAAGGTAAGTTGCGGTTTACGATTTATGACGTATAAAAGAAAACTACTGACTAGATCTCGTTCAAACCAAATATCGTTGAAAGTTTGCAAAGATGTACAACATATATATTTTTTAGTTTTATCTTTCTCTTATTTTAGAAGTTAGAGGGGGGGGACTAACTTTTTTCCACTTTGGAAGTGTCTCTCGTGCAAACTATTCCGTTTAGAAAAAAACGATATTAGAAATCTCAACATCATTTTTGAAGACCTATTCATAGATACCCCACACGTATGGGTTCGATGAAAAAATTCTTTTTGAGTTTCAGTTTCAAGTATTACCCCCAAAATTTATAGTTTTTTTTTCTATTTTTGTGTAAAAATCTTAATGCGGTTTACAGAATACATCTACTCGCCAAGTTTCACCAGTCTAGCTCTTACGGTTTCAGAGAAAAATGGCTGTGACACGGACGGACAGACAGACAGACAGACATGACGAATCTATAAGGGTTCCGTTTTTGCCATTTGGCTACGGAACCCTAAAAAGAACATGGCGTGACTAAAAGGAACACACCAAGAAGGTTCTGAGTATGAGTTTTTAACTAAAAAGGTTGTATGATAAATTAGGCACCATGTAGGTAGAAGAAAATAGGTTTAATGATGTTTTTGTAGCGTTACCCATTGTTAACAAAGCTAGCTACATGCATATTGTTTATGTTATAAAGCTTATCTAAGGTGACCGAGTGACAAATTCGTTACTCTGCCGTAATACACTCTATCGTAACACTCTCTCCTAGTTCAGTCACGCTAACTAACTGTAATAATTATTTGTTTTATGTTTAATTAAAAGAACACATTCAAAAATGAATCTTATTATTTAGCAAACATCTTCCACACAAAATATACGGAGATTAAAAAAGCTAAATTTTGAATTCACAAATACACCAAGAAGGTTACGAGTGCGAGTTTTTAACAAATTAAAAAAGGTTGCATGATAAATTCGGCACCGTGGAGGTAGAAGTAAATAGGTTGTGTATTCACAAACTTGGGAACACGATATTCTAAATTCAAATTAACTTTATCCTCTAGCGGATAAAAACTGCTTTTGCAGTCAGGCACTGTACCTACAGCAAAAACACACTTATTTTAGAAATTACAGGGGGACACACATTTTAGACATAGACATAGACATTAATTTATTTACTGCTTCAGCACATATACACACTATTAAAATAAGAAATGAAAACAAAGAAAGATACACGATATTACAAACTAAAGTACTAAAGAGAAATTACATTTTTGACATTGAAAAGTACAACTAAAGAAAAATTACATTGAAAAAAAATACATACTAAAACATAATAGAAACAACAAAAAGAGGTTAGTATATGTGTGCCACTGCAGCTGCTCGGCTCTAGCTCAGCGTAATGCTTCACCACCAGCGGCAGCTCAGCGCTGTTATTCTGCCAGAACCGGTCAGCGCTGTTATTTTACCACTTTGGAAGTGTCTCTCGCGCAAACTATTCAGATAAGAAAAAAACAATATTAGAAACTTCAACATCATTTTTGAAGACCTATCCATACATAGTACCCTACACGTACGGGTTTGATGAAAAAAAAAAAAAAAAAAAATTGTGTTATTATATTTTTGAGTAAAAATCTTTAAGTATTCTGTGAACCGCACTTTGATTCTACTTTCAAAGTTTGATCAGTAGGTATAGCTCTTAGAGTTTCAGAGAAAAGTGGCTGTGACATACAGACAGACAAACATGACGAATCTCTATGGGTTCCGTTTTTGTCATTTAGCTACTGAACCCTAAAAAAATCAAGTTACATGTCACTTGAAAGAACTTTGTTTGGAAAAAAAGGCGGGAAACAGCGAGCAGGGAGTAAAACAATCTGTAAATGGCAAATGCATAAACCCATGCGACGCCAAAAAAAAAAAAAAAAAAAACTTTGTTTGGACATTCCAAAACTGTTTTTACTTTTTTTTCTTGAATGCTTAGTTTTTGCTACCTACACAAAAAAACTTTAAATTAAGATAACCAACGATCCAAGAGCTCCCATCCCATCTCTAAGAATTTCTTTGGCATCAAGGTTTTATTACGGGTCGGTTAATTTTTCGCTTTTTCATATTTTTTTTCATGAAATAAATTATGAAAGTTCCTACTCAGATTAGGTAGAGGTACGCTATTTTACGAAAACATGCAAATTTAGCTTGGACGAACTTTGTGTTTTGGAACTGTTATTAAATCTCCCATTCTGCCTATAAGGGTGACTTTTGTCAAAACTGCTGGCAGCACTGACAACAGCTGTCCCATACATACTGTTGTGTTGGTGGCGCCCCCTCCCCCTCCCCCGCCCCGCCCCGCTCCGCTCCCCTCAATGAACCGGCGCGCTCCAGTCGGGCCGCACGTGTCGCCGCGCGCTCTCGTCTCGCTCACACGCGCTCTCCGTCTCCGCTAGACGACTAGACGACTGCCCCGCAATACTTACGTACTATCAGTGAAGTGTTGTGCTGTGCTTTTCTATTTACTATACAACTACTTAGTTACCTATAATCATTACTGATCTTGCAATGTTGCATTCGGCCGGGTGCGGTGTTGTGGGATAGCGTGTCGAAAGTTTGTTTACCCACCTGAGTACCTACCCGCTCCAGGATCCCCTCGCTCGAGGAGCTAGGTACCCAGGCGCGGTCATCGAGTGCGGTGCGTCGTCATCGTCAGTGCTCGCTAATGTTAGGCAAGATGCGATCGACGATCGCGGTGTCAGTGCTGGCGGCAGCAGGCGGGTAGAGCGTGCAGGGCCGTGCCGTGGCGGATGGGCGGCGGGACGCGGCGCGTGCTGGCGGCGCTGAGCGCGCTGGCGGCGGCGCTGGCGGTGCTGGCGGAGGGGCCGCCGCCGCCAGCACCGCCAGCGTGCGCGGCGCGCGAGGCGGGCGCGCTGCAGTGCCGCGGCGCCGGCCTGCGCGCGCTGCCGCCGCTGCCGCGCACGCTGCTGCTGCTGTGAGTACACACACACACCCTCACACACCACCCAGTAGCAGTACCGTTACCACGGTACTTGGACTTGCCTCAGCTCTTAAGTCGTGCAATACGACCGGGACTCTTAGGACCTCTGAACTAGGCGCATCTTCCGTCAGTCATTGGCCATTTTCGCAACACTGGCTCAATCAGACTCCTCTGGAGCCACCCTCGAACTATAGGCGGCGTCGCTCGCTGCGCTCGTGCGCCTAAATATCTCGGGTTGCAATTGATGCCTTACACTTGACTATTAATCTACTAGATATAACATTTTTTGAAAGGCTGATTTTGCTTCTTATCTTGGCAACTTGTTTTGTTATGTTTGTTTGTAATGCGGCGGACAAAGCTCTTCCAATTCAGACTCGACCGAATTATTCGGCTGATTATTCGCATTCGGTGATTCGGCCCATCACTGGCACTACTATCTACCTCACCTCACTGTGCCAACTTACTGAAGATTACCGTTCAATATCTTGACTCCATCAAACCTCCCATCCATCAGTCCCCTTGTAAATATCTCAAGTCCATTCCATCCAAAGGTTGTCTGGTAGAGATCGCTATTTAGCGATAGGGCCGTCGATTGTATGAGGCAATAGTTTTATGTACCTTTACTATAAGTAATTTGTTGTATTCTATGTATGTATTTTTTTTTACTTTATGTATGTATGTATCCATCGTGAAACCGGCTCGTTGCGACCATTTATTAGCTCAGCATTAGCAACCAATGTCGGTGTCGGTGTGAATAAGTAGGTACTTGCATGAGTAGAGTAGCGCTACTTACTGACGAGGCGAGCGGCGCCGGCGCCAGCTGTGCGTCGCGTCGGACGTGCCGCATGCCGCCGACAATGTCACTCAGTACTCGGCGGGTGACGTGACGTAGCTAGTGCTGCGTGTGTGTGCGTGTGCGTGTGCGTGTGCGTGTCGCGACATACTACAGCTTCGCGCACATGCCGTGTACTCGTACCTGCATCCGACACCATATAGCATAGGTCTACTTCTTCTTATCGTGTCACCGATTATTTTGAACCAAGTGTGGTGAAAGGACTTTAAGTGCGCCTCAAAGGGGCTCCTCTCGTGCACTTGGGGTCTACGATATGCCGGTTTCCTCACGATGTTTTCCTTCACCGTTTGAGAGCACTGGCATAGTTTATATAAAAACTCATTGGTACACGAGTGGATTTGAACCCACGACCTTAGAATCGGAAGGCGGGGTCAATACCACTAGACCATCAGTGCTCTCGATAGCATAGGTACAGCTAGGTATGTGGCGAGTGGCGAGCGTGTTGCACTACGTGTGTTGATCGTTGTCGATCTTATCATGGTGCATATGCATCTGTGTTAGCTAGCTATAGGCGGTTATAGGTATACGGTAGCACACACACACACGCATGGCGCGCGCTCGCGAGCTTTCATGGTGTCCGCGTGTGTATGAAGACAGCGCGTGCGTGACGTCATTCACTGCGCCCGCGTGGAATGAGGGCGCGCCGCCCGCACTGCACTTTATTATAATGTTACGCAACATGCAGGCACGACACTTGCGCAATGATATCGAAGATCGCAACAACCACATGTCATGTTCGTGCATGTACCGGCGCCGCGCAGGCGGGGGTAGCCAGTGCAACGTGCTCGTGCTTGTTGTCGAGTCGCCACGGTCCACGGTCCACGGTCCACGGCATCGCACTTTAATTAACCTACAATACTTACGTGTATATCGCTAGTTGCTACGAAACATTCTTAGTACCTACTAAACTTATGATCTTCCGAAGATGGCGGCCTGACGAAAGACGTAAATTTTAAAAATTCCAACAATAAACGAAAGACTAGGCGATATGGTCTTGATACTATAGCCTGCTTCGAAAGGAGCAAAGAGGAATAATAATAAATAATAACTAATGATCTTCCTTCTGCGGTTTTCCCTAGCGACTACAGTATGGGGTTCTTCAAAAAAGGCGTTTTAAAATATTTAAAGGATCAGCAACGCGCGAGTGATGCCTCTGGTGTTGCAAGCGTTCATAGGCTACGGTAACCGCTTTCCATCAGGTGGGCCGTATGCTTGTTTGCTTACTTAGTTGCATAAAAAAAAAAAAACTTTCTATCAAGTAGACCACAAACCAATCGGATGATTCGTTTCTGAGATACCTACGAGCCAGCAGACTGTTTTATTATATAGAATTAATTAATTAATTAATTATTTTATTTTATTATTTTTAAGTTATTATACATACTTACTATTCTTATGATTATGACACATGAAACAACTTAAGATTTTGATTTGATTTGAATAAAAAAGGATGCTTAAATTAATGCAAGTTTTCTACTAAGTAGGTACCTACCTATTGGTCGCCCTCTCTCATAAACTCAGCAACTCAACTGCACAACAAATTATAATAACTATACCTACTAGATAGAGGATCGCATTACAAATCCCACAGATTTAAAACCAAAATAATACAAAAAACAAATGTGTTTGAAACGTCCTAAAGCTAGATGAGTCTTTGTAGAAGCTTTACTAGCGATTAAACAATAAACACTGCAACGAATATCCATTTCACGTCGAGAACGCGAGTTTGATAGCTGTTGTGACAAACTTAGTCCTGTATATCAGTGCAGTGCAGTGCAGTGCAGTGCAGTGCATAGTGCATAGGTTGAAGAATACAAACATGGATTGATTCGAGGGCACGAGCACTGCCTACGAGGACACACTTTACAGTTAGCCAGCACAGCACAGCACAGCACAGCACAGCACAGCACAGCACAGCACAGCACAGCACTGCTGCTATCCTCAGCAGTCGAATGACAATCGGGACGTGCAATGCTAGCATGTGGAAATTATTATCTAATTTAGATCATGGTTTTCACTAGGTAGTCGGCTTTGAGTTTTTATACAAATATTTTGAAGCATGAGTAATGTCATTGTAAAGCTATGTGGAATGGCCCGGAGTTCCGACGGGAGCGCTGACTCTGATGATGAGGACCCCGGTGTAATGGACGCTATACCTATTATACCCACCCCTTACAGGAACATTATATAATTAGCAATTGATCCGCGCTAGGTAGCTGGGTGGGTATGGGTACGGTGCGGGTACGGATACTTAATGACCTAATAATGAGGTTTGTGTTGCGAAAGGGGCAACAACACTTTAGCAGCATTACAGTGGGTGTAAGGTAGCGATTAATGATCCGCGATGGCGGCCGACGACGTAGGCGCGAGCCCCCCCCCTCACCCCTCCCCCTCCCCCCGCCGGACGATGACCCGCGCCCCTACCCCCCGCCCCCGCCCCCGCCCCCTCTGCACCCGCGTGCGTCACTAGGTAGGTGCCAGGTGCATGCAACGCTATCGACAAAGTTTGGGCGCGACACGCACATCATCTCATAACTAACCTTTTCATCCCCCAATCTCAGAAAGTTTGTTTTGCTCTTCGATATCTGAAGACCTGCGCACGTCCTAGGCGATGGCGTTGGCGACCAGCTGAAACGCTGTCAAATATCGTTGTCATATTTGAGAGGGTTTCAGCTGATCGCCTAGATGTGCGCAGGCCTTGAGTGCAAAAGCCGTTTTGCTCGCACCGTTAGAGGTTACACCTCTTGCCGTTTGCCGCTAGAGGTTACAGTGAAATTTAATTATGAACATCGTGTGCACTAAGTTTGTTAATTCAAAACATCATTAAACCTATTTACTTTTACCTCCATGGTGCTGAATTTATCATACGACAACTGAACTCTTATAGATTCGTCATGTCAGTCTGTCTGTCCGTCAGTATAATAATAATAATAATATCGTTTATTTCAGACCAACAAATGCACACATTACAAAAATGAAACACTTTGGGTCCATAGTAATACATACCTTAGAGACTAACTTACATAAAATAAAATAAAATTACTAATCAAATCTTAGGGGATTTTTTCTTTACACACACGGAGTATGTCACAGCCATTTGTTTTAGGAAACAATAAAAGCTATCCTGTTGAAACTTGGTAAGTAGTGCAGTGCCCAACCGGGTGCATGTACTGACTATGAACAAATGCTATTTATTTTATGTACATGTGAGCAATCAATAAATGAAATGAAAAAAAGTACTCGTAGATGTATTCTGTGAACCGTATTAAGATTTTCACACATAAATAGAAAAAAACAAGAGCTTTTATATTATATGTTACTTGCTGCTACGGAACCCTTCATGGGCGAGTCTGACTCGCACTTGGCCGCTTTTAAATTTATATAAAACTCAGACTCTGAACCTTCTTGGTGTATTACTTTTAGTTTAATTTGCTTTACGCGCGCCGTTTTCTTTAGTCCCGTTTTCTTTAGTCATTTCCTCGCTGAGGTGGGATGAAAAGTTACGTGTTGCACTCGAGTGCAAAGATTTTGATGACCGAGCAAGCGAAGGATTCTAATATTTAAAAATAAGAATCCTAAGCGTTGGCGAAGGAATCAAAAGAGCACAAGGTGAAAAATCTTTGCACTTGAGTGCAACACGTAACTTTTCATCGCACCCCAGCGAGGAAATGACTAAATGCAAACAAAACATGGCGAGATACCAAGAAAGTTCCGAGTATGAGTTTTTAACAAATTTAAAAAGGATGTTCTGTAACATGCAGGTAAATAGGTTTAATGATGTTTTGAATTCACAAATACACCAAGAGGGTTACGAGTGCGGGTTTTTAACAAATTAAAATTAAGGTTGTATGATAATTTGGCACCATTGAGGTAGAAGTAAATAGGTTGTGTATTCACAAACTTAGTGAACACGATATTCTAAATTCAAATTTACTTTATCCTCTAGACTACTCTAGAGCAGGGATTCCCAAACTATTTTGGACAAGTGACCCCTTTTCCAAAATAAACAGTTTCCTCCGACCCCCATGGCCAAATTACCTACTTTTAAGATCAACCCCCTTATTCGCAATGGTCCGCTAACTTAAAACAGCTGCTACAGGGTGTTATTTTTCATAGGTCTTTCTCGAATTAGGTCAATAGAAGAAGACAGAGTGAGAATTAGCAATGCATTAGTCAGCAGACTATTATGAATAAGGCGGCGTATCTTTAGTTTTTTCCTATTGATACAAAATACCTAGGTACTAAGGTACCAACTGGAAAATTTGCACTTGTTTAGGTGATTAAAGTTGACTCCATTTTCTCATCAAAATTTAACAAAATAAACGTACGTTGTACGAACTTGAGACTTTACATTACTATCTACAACAATGCTATTTCCTACGAAAATATTAATTATTCTTAGTACACGTAACACAACATAAACAATACAGTACTTACATACCTAACTTAAAGTTTGAAATAAGAACTTGTGTTAATTTAATAGGAGTCGATTGTTAGACCTCGTCGATTCCCAAAATCAGTTTTCGTTTATGTCGACCCCTAGGAAACCAATATCGACCCCAGGGGTCGATATCGACCACTTTGGGAATCCCTGCTCTAGAGGATAAAAACGGCTTTTGCAGTCAGATATTGAACAGCAAAAACACACTTTCTGAGCAGCTGGTGGGAATAAAAAAACTATTCTGTGTTAAAGTAGGTATGTTTGGAACAGACGAAGCGTCAGCACAACTATTGCAGCGTCCACTAACCGACGGCCCCCACCCCCTCCCCCCTGCCTGCCCCCCCCCCCCTCACCCCGCATGCAGGTCGCGGCTGACGGCCCGGTAACCTCATCACTAGTATTAGTTGTTCTGTGCCTCAGCTTCATACATTCCAGGGAAATTCCTGAAAGTAATAGTCAAAGTCCATGATCGGATGTTAAAAAGGCTATGGAAGCAGGCCCTCGTGAATGGAAAGCCTCGGGTGTGAGTGCGGCGGGTGGAGGGGGGTGGTGGGGGGCGCTAGTCGGTGTCGGCGACCGCGATGATGGATGGCTGCAATAACTCGCAGCTCCCCCCACCCTCCCCCCACCCCTCCCTGGCACCCGGCGCTCGCTGTACAGTGAACGTGAACCTGGCCAGTCCTGCCACATTGATAGTGATAAGTGATAACTTTTACTAAGGATCTCTGTCTGTCGGTCTGTCAAGACCCTATATCTCGGGAACGCGTGAGTAAAATTAAAACTATCTACTTTGATCTACAGCCTCTTGAAGCTGTAGAAAATACAAATTTCTAACTTAAGAGGGCATCACACAGGCGACTCTCCATACAAACGTAGTCCCCTATTTCCTCCCTGGATAATGCCTCTAGAGTAACCATTTTTTCTCATAAAATCCAGATCTGCTATATACGTGCCCGTGTGTTTTCCTTTTTTTCAGAAACTTATTGATAACCCTCTTAACGTATAAAAATTGTTAAATTATGATCTTATTTGAAACATGGTTATGTTTCGACACTCTCAAGGGAATCAGAATTGATAGGGTATTTTCCATTGTCCTAGAACTATGTAATTTGGCAAGTAATACCGACTTAGACTACAAATGTAGAGAAAAATCTAACAACTATACTCTATATAATAAAATAACAGGGACTTGATGCAAGGAACGGCGCGGCCGGCGGTGCTAATTTGAATTATTTCTTACCAAAATATAATCGTTGATCCAATCAAAGTACCTAGCTGCTTATATTGTGATGATGACGTCCTGGCGGATATCAGCGACTCTATAATTAACTCTAACTTAAGATTAATTATTAAAACTAATTGGAACTTAGTTGGTCAGTACAGTTTTCCTTGAATGCGCTCTCTGATGGCTTCCGGACCCAAGTTTGTTGGTATAAGTAGGTGCGCACGGGGGGCATGTCAACGTATCCCCCTCGTGCATAGTAATGGACGCCGGCCACGGGTGGGTGCGGCGGCCTCCAGCTCGTCCCGTGTTCCATCGCGCTCAGCACGACGCTCGCTCTGCAAACAGCCTCTCCATTCAGGGCGCTGTTCTGCTTCTGATCTCCTGCCGAGAATGCTCTATTTTGGATCTCTTCATGTCTTTTTAGAAGCATTATCGTATCTCAGGCCCTGTCCGCCGGCGCCGTGTACGCTTCGCCACTGTACTTATTCTCCGACATGCGAGAGACATGCCCGCACCGGCGCTGCTTTCGCCTCATCAGATCCTCCTCAATGTCACTCACTGTCGACTATACGAATGTGCTTTCGGTATAAGACCCTCAAATGAATAAAGGAGGTTTGGTAGCACCACGGCCATTTACATTTTTTGGTGGAAAGTTTAAGGTCCTGTGAACGAAAACCTTTGGGCCGCAATTCGGCAAAAGCCGCGGCTGCAGCAGTCAGGTCACATTTAGATGTTACTAGCTGTGCCCGCGACTTCGTCCGCGTGGTATAGTGTCTATGGGTAGCATTTTTAATTTGCAGCGGAAGAAAACAGTAATTAAATAACAACGTCATATTCGCGTGCACGTGACACAGTCGTCTGCCCTCTTACTAAACTTAGACATATGGCGTCGTACTACGCCACACTTTCATCCCCCCCTCATTCCTCTCCGAACTCCCCCCACACTCCCCCCACTCTCCTCAACACCCCCCACATTCCCCCCGCACTCCCCTCCACAATCCCCCTGTACTTCCCCCGCACCTCCCCTCCACACTCCCCCCGCACCTCCCCTCCACACTCCCCCCTGTACTCCCCTCCACACTCCCCCCGCACCTCCCCTCCGCACATCCCCCCTCGCTCCTCCCCTCCACACTCCCCTATGTACTCCCCTCCACACTCCCCCCGCACCTCCCCTTCACACTCCCCCTGTACTCCCCTCCACACCCCCCTGTACTCCCCTCCACA
This sequence comes from Thera obeliscata, assembly GCA_947578465.1. NCBI lineage: Eukaryota > Metazoa > Arthropoda > Insecta > Lepidoptera > Geometridae > Thera > Thera obeliscata. The sequence continues at coordinate 66,685 of OX387918.1, forward strand.
CTCCCCCCAAACCTCCCCTCCACACTCCCCCTGTACTCCCCTCCACACTCCCCCCTGTACTCCCCTCCACACTCCCCCTGTTTTCTCCTCCACACTCCCCCCGCACCTCCCCTCCACACTCCCCCCGCACCTCCCCTTCACACTCCTCCTGTACTCCCCTCCACACTCCCCCCTGTACTCCCCTCCACACTCCCCCCGAACCTCCCCTCCACACTCCCCCTGTACTCCCCTCCACACTCCCCCCTGTACTCCCCTCCACACTCCCCCCTGTACTCCCCTCCACACTCCCCCTGTTTTCTCCTCCACACTCCCACTGCACCTCCCCTCCACACTCCCCCCGCATCTCCCCTCCACACTCCCCCTGTACTCCCCCCGCACCTCCCCTCCAACTCCCCCCTGTACTCCCCTCCACACTCCCCCCTGTACTCCCCCCGGCACCTCCCCTCCACACTCTCCCTGTACTCCCCTCCACACTCCCCCTGTACTCCCCTCCCTCTACCTCCCCAGCACAAACTTTGAATGTCATATTTTTTTATATCAAATCAACAGACTAAAAAATAAGTTTTAAGTTTCTAGCTCTAAAAATGACGATACTTCCATACAACTTTCAACCCCTATTTTCAACCCCTTACAACCCCTTTTTTCGCAATAAAAAGCCCAATATGTTCCCAGCTTAAATATCGATCTTTTCAATCCATCGACGCTTATGACTATCTGCCACTGGCAACACTGGTCGGCAATCAGTCAGTCATAAGGACTTGGCGAAAAGACTTTGCATCCCCGCCAGCACTAAAAAAAAGTCAGTCAGTCACCTACACAAACAGAAATTTCTCGATCGAAAGCCGTCGCAATTGTACAAAAAAGTGTAATTCTCATGAAAAATGGTGTTTTCAATAAGTGTTTTGCAATAATAAGTTGCATAAATGTCCTTTCTAATGATTTAACCCATCTGTGTACCAAATTTCATTGCAATTGGTGATTGGTGATCGTCGGAGTGTTTTGGTGTCAGAGTGAGACAGAAACATCAATGTGATGCTCTTTATAACGTTTTAAAAGGTTTGTAAACCTTTTTTCACAATAAAAAGTAGCCTATGTCCTTCCTTAGGCCCTCAACTATCTGTGTACCAAATTTCATTTCAATCGGTTCAGTAGTTTTTGCGTGAAAGCCACACAGACAGACAGAGTTACAAACGCATTTATAATATTAGTATGGATTGTGCTGCTAAGATACTTTCAACTTCTCCACTAGTCAGAACATCTCCATCGATGCGTACATGAAGACTATGATGTTTGTACTCATAATACATGTACATTGTTGCAGGGACGTGTCCAACAACAACATCACCGAGCTCCCGCGCGACGCCTTGCAGCCGGCCGTCGGCTTGCGGGACCTGTGAGTACCTGTCTACCTGTACCCTGTGCCCTGTACCGGGGCCTGCCTGCCTACACCTGCACCTGGTAACTGTACTGATCATAATATATGTGCAGGAACCTGTCTTCGAATCGGCTGGAACGCATCGGCGCGGGCGCACTCGCGGGAGAGGCGCTGGCGCGGCTGTGGCTGGACCGCTGCGCCCTGCGGCGTCTGCCGGCGCACGCGCTGCGCCCCCTCCCGCGCCTGCACTACCTGTGAGTATCCAGGTCATGCGCCCCCTCCCGCGCCTGCACTACCTGTGAGTATCCAGGTCGTGCGCCCCCTCCCGCGCCTGCACTACCTGTGAGTATCCAGGTCGTGCGCCAGCGCCCCCTCCGCCGGCGCGCGTGGGTCCAGTGTCCCCAGCTCCCCACCCTGCCCCTCTCTTCACACCGCACCGCACCGCACCGCACCGCACCGCACCGCACCGCACCGAGTAGCGACGCCCTTTGTTAGCGTCCGCCGTTATTAATGTAGCGCGGCTCATTTGTACCGACTACAGAGTGATTTATCGGATCCCTCCGCCCGACGCCCGACGCGCCGCCCGACGCTGTTTGTTTACTCTCTTTCAACGAACTACCTAGTCAGGTCATAACTGAAAAAATCATTAAATTATGTTATTTGTTTTAAAGTTTTATATGAAAGAAAGATACTAAGATGTTCCATACAGTTTTAGTATAATATCATTCAAAATGAGAGGCCCGCTCGTAATACCAATTTGTTTAGTCCATTGCGCTTAGTCCGGCCTAGACGAGAGCCAGTCTTCGCGTCTGATCAAGTAAGAATCCTTGCTAGAATGTCTGTTTTCGATCATCGTTTGGGAAAGAGGCTCCACGATGTGTGTAAGGACGATATTTTGGTACATTTTCAGAGTGCTCAAATGTCGTATTTTCAAAATCAATAAAGGGGTGTGACAGTACTTGACTCTACATAGGATCAACAGCCGTTACAATGCGGACGCTGATCTGCCAACTGACACAGTAGCTAGGTAAGTACGTACATGTTGTTCTGACACATACCATACCATATTTATTCAAAACCTCGCTTTGATGAAAGCGGTCGGAGTCGACCACACCTCAGTTGCATGAGTCGGCGATGCGGACGATACCATCTGACGGTGGTGCTGAAGAGCTGACAGATCATTTATTACGCACAACAACCCGCGTGGGAGGCGGCCAGCGTGCCCAGTGCCCAGTGCCCAGTGCCCAGTGCCCAGTGCCCATTGCCCATGCTACTGGAGCGAGCGGCACCTATTTATTGAAAATGTGTGTAACATCGCCGTCGTCGCCGCCGTCGTATCTAGCCGAGGGTAGGGTCTATCGAGTTCACTGTAATATTGGAAACGTTTGCTTTTGGAGTGTGATTGACGTCGTTATCTGTAATATAGACGCGCGCATTATCTGTGATGCGGCCTCCAATGTCGAGCGATGTCGTAACGTGACGGTGTCGGTGACGGGCGCGCCGAGTGCCGGCTCCACCCCGGGTGCCGCCGGCAGCTCGGCGCCATCGCCGCGCGTGTACGGAGGGAAGGGCACGTGCATTGCAAGCCATCACCCCACGGCTCGCGGCTCTCACTCCATCACTACAATATATTGTTAGCTTAAGTGATAACCTATCATTATGCGGTAGTGTATATAGATAGGTAGGTAATGTTGTTTGCTCGTTTAAATGAATGGAATATATTAGGTAAGTTAAGTACGAGCACCTACTCACCGATATCACCTTGACCTTGTTGTGTTGTGATTGTCGATCACCTGTTTATGCAGGTAGGTAGGTAAATACTTGATTTTAAATGAGATACGTTCGTTAGTAGGTGAAGTGCTTAGGGTAGGTATAAGTACGCAATTGGCGTCGCTCCAGGCTCCAGGCTCCAGGCACGCGGGATGCATCGCTGATCGACCGGTTGCCTTTCCTTTCCTAATACTTTCTAATGCATTGCTCACATGTCGCCGAGGTCTTCAGAAACATGCCTAATGTATTCTACGTTACATATTGACGATAACACTATAAATATGACATTAAAAGCGGTTTAACAAATGTTGACTAAGAAGCGAATTCGAAAGTTGGTAAAAGCTTCCTATAAATCTATTTACTCAAAGTTTAGATTTTAGAGAGCTTAGCGCTAACAGAAAAATCTGATACATAGATTTTTCTGTGAGCCCTAAACTCTCTAAAATGATGATATTTCTGTTAGTGTACTCACCTTATTGTTAATTGCTTAATTGAGCAATTATTTTTATTATTTTATTGAGCTGTTATGTTGACTTCCGAGTGTACAGAATTATCAAAATGGATTAAATGTATTAAATGGAATTGGCACAACGAGCTCCATTCTAATTAAAACTTAAATCGTGCCTCCTTGAGATGGACTACAGAACGGTAGTGTGGAACAATATTTTATATACACCTTTTAAGTTTATTCTTCATTAAGTACCAAGTACTATATTAACTTATGAATCCTATTTATTGAAAGGTAGCATTTTTTTGTACCTGCCTTATAATTTGTGACAATTCTAAATGACTATCTAAATTCTATAGCATTCACCGTGTTGTTGTGACTTGGCATGCCCCATGGAGGGTAGCCCCCCCCCCCCCTCTCTTGCCATGCTATGTAGCCAACAACCTCTCTTTATGTGAGTAGCTTTAAGGAGATCACTGAATTTTGTAGTGTTGCTTTGGTGTACCGTCTTCCGCGCTGTAACTGCTAAACTGCACAGGGGACTATACGGTGGTAAAGCGGGTCATCTGAACTAGGTAGCTATATAGTTACCCACATACGAGTCTTTACGTAGTGTTGGTACATTACATTGACATGCAGGTATGAGTGAGTAGGTACGCGATGCACGCGCGCTATACGAACGAGGTCATCTTCTGATTTAGTTCAATGTCCAATAGTGAACCGCACAACGTGCAATCCACCTTATTGCACGTTCAATGAACGGCTATATCGCGGCCTCGAGTGGCTTTGGACAGCCTCGACAGCCTCGGGCTACCTCGGGTGCCCACGATGCAATGCAATGTTATGATGTACCAGCACGAGTAACAACCAGATTTGCAAGCCGCTAGCTTCACCTCGCCTCACCCCCTCGGGCCATTCACGACATTTAGTTAAGTAGGTACCTAAAGCATTACAAATCTAGCTGAGAGTTGAGGTACCTATCTACTGAGCCCGCATTCATCATTGCGAAATGTTACCATAATTGTTGCACGCTTGTTTTATGATCGGATGTTACCGAGTCCCCGTTCATTTAGTGTAGACGTCCATGCGCCTTGCGCCTTCCGCCAAGGTGAGTGGGTGGCTCGGCCCGGTGCTGCATGCAACAGCACGACCCTCGCGCGGCGTGGCGTGGCGCGGCGTGGCGTGGCGCGGCGTGGCGCGGCGTGGCGTGGCGTGGCGTGGCGCGGCGCGGCGCGGCGTGGCGTGGCGCGGCGTGCGAGCGAGTCGCGCTCGAGTTTCGCACGCCGCTGCCGCCGCGCCGCCGCCGCCGCCGCCGGTTAGATTGCCGATCCCGATCCCGCCGGCCGAGGGCGGAGAACTCGTTTATCATACTCACGCAGAACATTAATATCGTTGTTTATCACTCGCTGTCCAAAAACTTATCGGGAGGGACTTAGATTGATCTAGGTAGATACATACTTATTGCCGAGGAAGGCTACATTAAATAAGTAGGTAGGTTCCAGTTCCAATACATAACTTTACAGGTTTGCACGCACTTGCCTTTCAGTGCAAATGCGTGGAAACTGAGTGGGCGCAGGCAGCCCACAATCAACTCGCGACTTATCAACGTCTTGGCAAAATGTTTTATTAATATAAAACATCCATCGAAAGCCGATTCTGGTTGTCCCGTACAATGTCTGTCTACAGACTTGTAATGTAAAATCATGAGAGCGAATGGTTACGTAGGTATAGCAAACTTAAATGCATATTTGATAGTTTAATGTTATAGTTTCACATAATATCGTTGACAAAACAGAAAGAATAGAGGTCAAGGTGATGAGCCTTGGGGTAGACCCGATAGGAATATCCTCGCAGGGGACTTAAATCCACGAAGTTTTACTAATAAAGAGCAATTTTAAAGATACGAATCACACCATCGTAACCAAGAACCACAAATCCCGCTTGTCAAAGTTTTTAAATAACTAGATCATGGTTGATTAGGTCAAACGCTTTAGAAAAATCTGTGTAAATTGAACTTACTTCGTATTAAATTGGTTCAATTATGTGGCTGACATAATTTGATTACATTAGTTAGTGAGCACGCGTCGAGATGGCATCTTAACATGAAGGGTCGCCTTGCGTCGCCTTGATGCAGCGACTAGTTTGACGATCGGTTGTGTTGCGCAGGTCGGCGGAGGACAACTTGATAACGGAGCTGGAGGCCGACGCACTCTCCGGCGCACGCGCCCTGCGCACCCTGCGCCTCGCGCGCAACCTGCTGCGCGCCGTGCCCGCGCCCGCGCTCGCGCCGCTGCACCGCCTGCAGACGCTGTGAGTACTGTACTGTACTGTACTGTACACCCTGCGCCTCGCGCGCAACCTGCTGCGCGCCGTGCCCGCGCCCGCGCTCGCGCCGCTGCACCGCCTGCAGACGCTGTGAGTACTGTACTGTACTGTACTGTACACCCTGCGCCTCGCGCGCAACCTGCTGCGCGCCGTGCCCGCGCCCGCGCTCGCGCCGCTGCACCGCCTGCAGACGCTGTGAGTACTGTACTGTACTGTACTGTACTGTACTGTACACCCTGCGCCTCGCGCGCAACCTGCTGCGCGCCGTGCCCGCGCCCGCGCTCGCGCCGCTGCACCGCCTGCAGACGCTGTGAGTACTGTACTGTACTGTACTGTACTGTACTGTACACCCTGCGCCTCGCGCGCAACCTGCTGCGCGCCGTGCCCGCGCCCGCGCTCGCGCCGCTGCACCGCCTGCAGACGCTGTGAGTACTGTACTGTACTGTACTGTACTGTACTGTACTGTACACCCTGCGCCTCGCGCGCAACCTGCTGCGCGCCGTGCCCGCGCCCGCGCTCGCGCCGCTGCACCGCCTGCAGACGCTGTGAGTACTGTACTGTACTGTACTGTACTGTACACCCTGCGCCTCGCGCGCAACCTGCTGCGCGCCGTGCCCGCGCCCGCGCTCGCGCCGCTGCACCGCCTGCAGACGCTGTGAGTACTGTACTGTACTGTACTGTACTGTACTGTACTGTACACCCTGTGCGGGATTCAGCAGATTAATAAAAGCTGCGGATCCCGCGGGAATGCGTGATCCCGTGTTGCCGGATTGCAATCCCTAAATAGTTTTTTGTTATACAAGAGTGCAATGCTGCTTTTTAACCGCGTGCTCAATTTTGATGACCGAGCAAGCGAAGGATTCTATTCTAATATAAAAAAAAAAAAAACCACAAGCGGAGCGAGTGGTTTAAAAGTTAGAATCCTAAGCGTTGGCGAATGAATCAAAAGAGCACAAGGTGAAAAAATTTTGCACTTGAGTGCACTTTTCATCCCACCCCAGCGAGGAAATGACTAAATGCAAAAAAGAACATGGCGCGACTAAAAGTAACACACCAAGAAGGTTCCGAGTATTATTTTTTTTTTTTTTTTTTTTAATTTGGGTTCCCAAAACTGGCGTTACACTATGGGTACAGTAATATTATGGTACGTGGTATAAGTTTTTAACAAATTTAAAAAGGTTGTATGATAAATTCGGCACCATGCAGGTAGAAGTAAATAGGTTTAATGGTGTTTTGAATTCACAAATACACCAAGAAGGTTACGAGTGCGAGTTTTTAACAAAATAAAAAAGGTTGTATGATAAGTTCGGCACCATGGAGGTAGAAGTAAATAGGTTGTGTATTCACAAGCTTATTGAACACGATATTCTAAATTCAAATTTACTTTATCCTCTAGCGCAGCGGTACTCAAAGTGTGTTCCGCGGAACCCTAGGGTTCCGCGCTACCCCTGTAGGGGTTCCGCAAGAATTTAGAAAAAAAAACAAAATAATTAGTAACTGTTACATTGTTCTTTTATTATGCTTCTATAATAAAGAATACACTTTTAAAAACTATTGTTTTATTGTAGAGTTCCGTCAAGTATTTTGCTTGTCAAAAGGGTTCCGTGACCAAAAAAGTTTGAGAACCGCTGCTCTAGCGGATAAAAACGGCTTTTCCAGTCAGAAATTAAACAGCAAAAACACACTTTCAGAGCTGGTGGGATGAAAAAAATATTGTCGACGGCATTGTGTCATTTTGGAATACCTACACAAGTTTCACACACAAATTATTCTTCAATGTAAATTCTTATTTTGCAAATATTCTATTTTCGACAAATAAGTTCAGTGTTTTTATATCTTTTAAAACGTTAAAGTGTGCGACCAAGAAGTACATTGACGGTTGTCTTCGCCTTAATCGTGATTATCGAGGTAGTTACTGTTATGCTTCGGCTACATTAGCGGGCGAAGATTCGTGTCGCGTTGGCGCGACAAAAACATCGTGTTCGGGTTTAAGCGATGTTCTTGTCTACATTAAGGCGGGCGAAGATTCGTGTCGAGTTAACGCGATGCATCGTGCTGGATTGTGTCTTAATCGATTTCTTAATTTTATTGAGATGGGCTCTGTAGTATGCCATCATCATCATCATCCACAGCCCGACTTTACCCACTGCTGGGTGTAGGCCTCCCTTAGTTTGTGCCATCTACCTCGAACCTGTGCCAGTCTAAACCATTGCCGCCAATGAATCTTTTTTCTTCTTCATTTCTTCTACTGTGGTAGGACAACTGAGCATATTTTTAATTCGAATCCACGCATCATGTACCAAGTGTTTCTTTTTATGGTTGGGGTCACTAGGATTCTATACAGAGTGGATACGACAGATGGGCATTAAATTACACTACGTACACTATACGTGTTAAGTATTAAATCGATACGGTATAAAAATAAAAAGCTACAAAAATGAGATTTTTTTTATTTCAAACAAACTAAATAGCTTACCGATCCGAGTAAAACGCAAACACCCTTGATAGTAAAACGGCAACGTCGTGCGCTTGCCGGAGCGCGACATGCCCAGGCAGGCGGCGCGGCGGCCGGGGCGATGACCTGGCGCGACGCGAGTGGAGGCCTGAGCCGCCTTTGAATTGGGTAGGTACGATCACAACAAACACTAAATTTATAAGTAGTACTTTTGTATAGTGCGGGCGTTTCTAGAGCAACTGCGGCTGTCACCAAACCTCTCTCTGTATGTTCGTAGAGCCAAAGATGCGTTTCCACGGCATTCGCCGTAAATAAAAATCATGTCAGTGTATTCTGACGCCGTGTAAGTTACACGAGGCATTGTTGAACACACAAAACCAAATTTTAATAACGTGTCTTCATCACATCACAATAAAAAACAGTCAATCACAATAAAAACACTCTCACTAAATAATAATAATCCCAAGTTACGTATCCTGTCACAATAGAGAAAAGAAATACTGTCCTAAACTTATGTAGTGTCCTATCACAAATTGCCTGTTTTCGTCGTTTCAATTCGTAAAAATAAAAACGTAAGCTTCCGTGTTCCGGTAGGTAGGCACATCCGTTCCGAACGGTCAGCGGTCGCGAACTGAAGTTGAAAGTAGTTAGGTAGCAATAAGAAAGAACGCACTGACCTATGTCTATTTCTTTTACCCGCGGGATTTTTGCTATGTCATTGTCTCTCTCTATGTCACTCTCGTAGTGAAAATGCGAGTCTGTGTGTGTATTACTTGCGTCGGAGTGGCAAAATCGCTTCGTAGGTATAGGTAATCATCTGCTATGAAAAATACATCGTGTTCTAAATGTGAAAAAACTTGAAAAATTATTTGCGGCTAAACTACTGCTCCTAATTAAAAGATTTTTGGTACAGAGCTTGAAAATGGTGCCTAGTATATGCAGTTTATTTTTTGTCTCATCAGTCGTATCCACCCTGTATACTCTCAGTTTCATAAAATTGAATGAATTCTAACACTTTTTCGTTACTCCATTCCATAGTGTAAAAAATTAAATGTACGTCCGTCTCGGTTCAAAGTCTGGATGACACTGAAATGACGTAGATGTAGCCACCTAAGCGAATTGTCGCGACAAATCCCTTTGATTCGTGCCAGTTTACCGACAGCTCCCCAATACTACATCGTCTTCGTCCGAATACTACGCGAAGACACGATGTACCCGGCCACATTCATCGCGTTAACACGAATATTCGCCGTAGCCCGCTAATGTAGCCCTAGCATTAGCATTCATGCGTCTCGCCGGGCGGCGCGCGGCGGCAAACATAACTTTTCATTACTCATACTCTGAAAGTAGGTCTGAAGTTGCCTGAGGGGCCTAATTGAAAGTAAAACTTTCAGCCCTAGGGAGAATCGCTTTCTACTGACAGCTGTCAAATTATAAAAAAAACAAGTTCTATTTTATTCAACCATGTTCCAACTTTCTAAAATCTTTCTGACTGCAAGGAGGTCGTTGAACCAAATTCCAACTTTTTATTCAGCAAGTAGGTTGGATACCCATTACAACGGTAAGAAGTTTAAAAAGTCTAATTAGAGCGCAATGTAAAATTTAAATTTAAATAACATAAAGACAGTATTAAATAAATAATATATCTTCTAAATTACTTGATTAATATATAGCTTCAACTATTTATTTAAAATAACATAGATTTGAGCAAACAATTTACCATTTTTTAAATTATGAGAAAGAAAACAATGGCTGAATAATGCTGGCGAGCCGAAGCCGAAGGCCCGCCAGAGAAAAAGAAAAAAAAAACCGGGAAGGCGGCAATTCAATCTTCATTTTCACTAATTTTTCTTACATGTTTTTATTTTTACTTTCCTTGTATTCGTAATGAAAAGCACAGTGTTTACCTCGGGTGAAAGTCTTTTAAGTCCCTCAAGCTTCATTGGCGCCCTCGCTTACGCTCTGGCGCCAAACCCGTCTCGGGACTCAAAAAACGTGACTTTCAACACTCAGGTAACAATGTACTATTGTAAAGCTTTCAAGATCAAACATCATTTATCATAGATGTGTTCTATTGACGGCTGTCGATCGAACGCCTCCGACCGAATATGAATTACGATATCCATAATCGAGTTGGCAGCTTCCGTCCTCCCAGGCTCCCATCCCATCCATCCATCCATCCATCACGCATCACACTAATACTAACAGATGTGGGATGAAGGATGAGCACCGAAATGAGCGATCATTTGGCGCAGATTTAATAAGTATCATGCATGCCTAGATTAGATAGGTAGATGATCCAGACCTTCCCACGCCTACTCTAATAACTGATGCAACATTCAATTTGGTAAAGCTAAATCTGACATAGTACAGATCCAATTAACGTTTGCCATTTTTTTTTATTAAACAGAAAATATTAAGAAATTTATTTATTTAAGAATAAAATATACATAAAAGGTTTTTTTAAAGCTGCAGTTACGTCTATCAATACTAGTTAGGACCAAGCCAGCTAGGTATTCAAGTCTACAAATAAGTGTAAGTACTTAATTCTTCTCGTAGACTTAATTCACCTAGGTGAATTACTCCAGGTGAACTAATTCTACGGCGTCGTTTTCTTCAATAATCATTCACTCGCAGGAATTGATGGGCAATAGTTATTAATTAAAAATATAAATAGTTGGGGCCCATTACATTCTGCATCCAGACGTGCAAAATAAATAGGTGAGGAGCAGCACCGCAGCCGGATGGGATAGAGCCGCAGGCATGTTGCAATGTGTGCGTGTGTGTGTGTGTGTGTGGGGTTGCTCAATCGCAGCGCTACTAATACTCGCTCGCACATTACTCTATGATTTAGTGACGTGTCAGCGAGTGTTGCATCGCATGCATCGTGCCGCGGCCGAGCGACACCGACGCACCGCCGACTGTTAATATAATACAGTGTATTTATATTGTATTGTATTAAATACACCAACACCACGCCACAACCACTGTCGCTAAATTGAATACTATCAATCTAGCGTGGCCGCATACTATACCCCCGCCGCCCGCGCCGCCGCCGCCGCCGCCGCTGCTTGACGCCCGCCGCCCTGTGCGTCGCTTAAAATAGTTATACATTCAGCGCCCCCATAACGTCATTCAGTGACTAAATAAACGTCATGTCTAATGACAAATACGCAATAACTCACTTACGGTTCACTATTTCACTGGCGCCTGATTATATTGCAAGTTGGCGCAAAACTCACGCTCAGATACCACGCGCGACGGACACGAAAATAAATAAGTTGTACAACAAATCATTTAGTTACAGTTTGCTAGGTTTGTTGATACCTATCTTAGCCACTTGACCTAATTAAAATGTTATCTGTTCAAAAAGTTTGAAGTTATTTAAGATTTATTCGAGTTAGAGTTTAATCGCGCCGGGTGGGGGGTGGGGGGGGTGACACCTCGCTGATTCGGCGACACGCACGGTATGACTGGGGCAGGTAGTTAGGTAGGTACTTACTTTACTTATTGTCGTCGGTAGCAGTGGGCGACGACGACGAAACTTCGGCCCTAAACACTTTAACAGCTAATTTATTGTATTGTGTTTACTTGTCTACTGTTTACTAAATAGTACAGTACGTAGGTATTCTAATTTGCTGGACATTTATTATTTAGCTAACTGCGAAGGTGAACAATGAAAATAGTTATTTGTTATACAAAAGTGCAAACTTTACGCCAAGACGGTTCCGAGTCGTCAGTTTATAACAAATGGGGGAATAAGAAATGGCTATCATTTTAAGACTGCAGCGGACATTACAACAACTCAGTTAGGACTTACGGAGCGACCCACTAGTTTGTTTCAAAAATACATAATATCGTTCCGTTGTACATTGATCGGCTAAATAGAAAATAATAATAAGTCGTCATAAAATTGTGGCTAAGTTATTTTTGGTTTAAAAAAAAATCATAGCTAAACACATTTAAATTCGAATTAATCTCAAATGTATAGTCTACAATTAGTCCTTTTGCGATTTTTAAAATGTCACTTAGTTATTTAGTTATGATTTTTTTTTTTTTAATCTCAAATTTTCGCACGATCCGCTCTTATGTTTACCTAGTTATAAGAGAAAAATAAATAGAGGCCCATGTTGTATCTCGGTTGTGTGTTATAGTATAGTGTGAGTGAGTGAGTGCGCGAGTAGTAGTTGAGTACGCAGGATAGGTATTGTATGTAGTATATTATATGTGGTGCGCTTGTTGCAGGAGTCTGTCGGGGAACCTGGTGTCGGACCTCGGGGACTCCTCGCTGCCGTCGCTGCCGGCGCTGCACACCCTGTGAGTGCCTTACCTACCTCACTTACACCACCTGCCACCACCCGCCATCACCTGCCATCACCTGCCATCACCTGCAATCACTTGCCGCCACCTTCCATCACCTGCCACCACCTTCCACCATCAGGCCGACGTCGACGTATGCGCATCCGTTTGAGGGCCAAACACAATGCCTGTTAGATATGTTCCAAATTCAAAAATGCTTACTAGTATCATGGACTAATTATATAAAATTAGTCCATGCTAGTATTCAATTAACATAATATGTAGTTACAATTTCATTGGTAATGTCACCGAACAATTACATTGACTTGTGAACCTGCTAACTGAAGAAGTTTGTATTTATAATTTATATGTATTTATTGCGTTTGAATTATACATAATATAAGTTACAAAACTGGTGAAACCGACTTCATGGCCAAACTATAAAACCGATTTAGATTAAATTTAAATGAGATCAATCTGGAAGTATTTATTGTCTTTCAGATAAAAAAAGAATTTACTAATTCGGTTCATAAATGACGGAGGTTACCTAAGCAGAAACAAAATGCCTTAATCAATGACATTTCTATGGGGCCCAATCTAAACAATAATTTATCAGATATATATTTTTTCAAGTCTGCTCATACAGTCATGACGAAGTTATGCTACCTATAACAAACATAAAAAAATACAACCGAATTCAGAACCTCCTTTTTAGGGTTCCGTAGCCAAATGGCAAAAACGGAACCCTTATAGATTCGTCATGTCTGTCTGTCTGTCTGTCTGTCTGTCTGTCTGTCTGTCTGTCCGTCCGTATGTCACAGCCATTTTTCTCCGAAACCGTAAAAGCTAGACTAATGAAACTTGGCGAGTAGATTTATTCTGTGAACCGCATTAAGATTTTAACATAAAAATAAAAATAAAACCATAAATTTCGGGGGTCCCCATACTTGAAACTGAAACTCAAAAATTTTTTTTTCATCGAACCCATACGTGTGCGTTATCTATGAATAGGTCTTCAAAAATGATGTTGAGGTTTCTAATATAGTTTTTTTCTAAACTGAATAGTTTGCGCGAGAGACACTTCCAAAGTGGAAAAAAGTTGGTCCCCCCCCTCTAACTTCTAAAGTAAGAGAATGATAATACTAAAAAAAATATATGTTGTACATTACTATATAAACTTCTAACGATTTTTGGTTTGAACGAGATCTAGTCAGTAGTTTTCTTTTTATACGTCATAAACCGTAAACCGCAATTTACCTTTCGACGAACTACAGGAACCTTATTATGTTACATCAAGTAACATAATATAAAGGTTTTTGTACGGAACCCTTCATGGGCGAGTCCGACTCGCACTTGGCTGCTTTTTTATAAACAGGACGTGCCGGTTGGTGACCGAGTTCAGTTTGCGTAAACATTTTTGTATCGAATCTCGGCCTATTTATAATACGGCTAAATATTAGAAGCTAAACAATAATTGTGGTGTGGAATAGCCGAGCCACTGCTCTACATAAGATTGTTTGATAGGCTACAGCCGTCCGACCCTCTTGTTGAGAGACGGCCCATGCTACGGTGTTGGCATGGGCGGCACTGGGCATGGGGCACTGGGCACTGGGCACTGGGCACGGGGCACTGCTTGTTCCGAGAGCCGCGACTATACATCAGTATGCGAGTCGCGCGTCCGTCTGAATGCCGGATGATTGGCGCGGAAGGGAAGGAACCTCCACTACCACAGTATAGTAGCCACTCCACTACACTCCACTCCACTCCACTCCACTCGCGAGGAGGTAGGGTAGTGTACCACCTAACTACGAAACCTACTTAGATCATACACAGCGCTAGTCACCGCGGCTATTGTTAAGTGCTAAGTGCTGTTAAGTGTTTACCTTTTCGACCCAGCCGATTATAAGCGGTCACTCAACCTAATTTTGACCCTCAACATCAGGTGGTGGTGGCTGATTAGTGACCTTCGGTGGTCCACTGATCAGCCATTACAGTGAACCACTCAGCATCAGGTGGTGGTGGCTGATTAGTGACCTTCGGTGGTCCACTGATCAGCCATTACAGTGAACCACTCAGCATCAGGTGGTGGTGGCTGATTAGTGACCTTCGGTGGTCCACTGATCAGCCATTACAGTGAACCACTCAGCATCAGGAACATTACGAGTATCGGTAGTAGCTCAGTAGGTGGCTAGGTATTGACGCTCTATAAGTTTTCTACCATCTACTAAACCTGTGATAAAAATACGTGACATAGAAACAGCCCAATTGTATTATCGTATTGTTTATATAATCGGTTCCTTGTAATAAAACGGTGCCTCCGATGGTATTGCTCGGCTCGGCTCGTGTGCGTGAGGTAGGTGGTAAGTAGGTACTCCATCGGTAGACTTACAGAGGTAAGTCATTGTGCTTCGCTAAAGTTTTAGTTTTTCGGTATGTGTAATGTCCTATTCTTGTGGTGTACAATAAAGTGTTATCTATCGATCTATGAGGCTAGGTGCGGCCGCGCCCACATCCGGAAACCTATTTCATAAATTAAATAAACAGCCTAATTCTGATAATTAATGAACGTCGCGTCGCCAGAATGAAGCAAAGTGATTTACATTACAATAATGTGTTTCCTGTTTACGCGCCGCCCCGCCGCCGCCGCCGCCGCCGCCGCCCCGCCGCCGCCGCCGCCGCCCCGCCTGCCTCCCGCGGCGGGTGAGAGCCTGGCCCGGCCTCATTCGGCAGCTCCACTGCACTGACTATACTATACTGCTATATCTACCCATCACTCTACCCACTATACACATAAGAACAGTCCAGCGGAAGTTTATTTTTTCGGTATTCAATAAAAATCTTGAAAGGAACCGTAATCATCAACATTTTAATCACCAGATTTGCCATGTCCATAGTTAGGGTCGGTTAAGTGCCCGACCTTCAGAATCAGGAGTCGACGGCTGAACTGCGACCGGGCGAGGGGGCGGGGTGTCGAGAGGGGGGAGGGGGGGGGGAGACGATGCGCAGATTTATGAACCACATAAATATCGGAATGTGTATGTGACGCCCCGCGCCGTCATCGAACCCTCTTAGCTGGCGATAATCCGGACTTTAGCTAATCTGCCGTTATATTGAGTCGCTAACCGATGCCGACGATGGCGCAACGCAACGCAACGACACGAAGGGGACCCTCTTCACTTCACTGAGTAATAAAGTAAAGCCGTACTAACGGGCTGCTGGTCCATGCGTCCGGCGCACCGCCACCACAATTACCTATTTGTTTGTGATAAATGAATTAAGTTAATAGAAAATTATGCCTTCAATTATGCTGCCCAATTTTTAACGAGCTTTAAATTGGGGCATAAATAAAGAAAATGGGCTCCCTAATTACTTCGCCAAAGGCAAAGATAATCGAGCGCTCGTTATTACATTTAAGCGCTTATATTGAATGGTGTGAGGTTTACATTTTTTGCACAACACATCTTGGCCAACCTTTCACGGTAATAATACTAAGACATTAAATCGTTTCTGCACACAAAAGAAGAGCAACGTTTATATTTCCTTAGATAAGTCTCAGGATTATGTTGTATACCTCGCACTCGCAGCAACGAGCCGCCCCGCGCCGCCCCGCCCCGCCGCCGCCCCGCGCCCCGCTCGGCTCGGATACTCGATGATCCCTTCATCGTCATCACTAATCCATTCAATTCTGAGCCGGGCAAAGCTGTACTTTTATTTTTAAATTGATCCTCCTAAATAAATCCTACATCTACATTTAGGTATCTAGGGAATTTTTGATTGCACTTGCATAACAAAAAATATTAAAAGTGCGTTTTTTGGCATTCCGGAAACGTGCCCAATTTGAGTGGTGCCTTTCTTGACTAGAGGCACTAAATTCATTCCACTCATTAATTTTTCAGATTAGTTTTTAAACAAGTTTAAGTGGAAAACCCTTTCAAAAGCACTAATTGTGGGGGCCCACCCACCCTGGCCCACCCACCCTATGCATCGTGGGATGGGCCGACTCAAGCGTACTCTATTCTTTTTTGTCACTTAGAAATCTCCACAGAATTATATATACGATACCTATATGGTTAGGAATCTCAAGTCGCGATGGTTGGTAATGAAAAACAAAAACAATAAACGATGCGATGTACATACATTGATGTAATAAACCGATTTGTGAATATCTCTGATTATATTATTATGCGTGGATGTCAAGCTTTGCCAAAGGGTTGTCTGTCTTGGCTCGAATCCGAAAAAGTTGTTTGAGGTTGATAGTTATAGTTAGATACGATAGGTACCTACCTACCTACCTATAGGGGTGGGGGAGACTGCGCTGGATAAACTTTACCCTTGTATGTAGGTACGTGTTTCTTTGTACAGGTTCGGTTCATATTTCAGCCGGGATGTGCTTTCAGAATGGTTTGTACAATCAAAGTTTGTCTAACCGTTATGGCGTCGTATGTACCTACCTAGTCCCGACCCATAAGGTTATTGTAGGGTAACGCGAGCGAACACTAAAACTATTGGTTTAGGCACAGAATACAGAAGCGTGGCCGAATGTACCGAGCCGATCGACGACGACCACTCAGCAAACGAACTGCCATTCAATAGCCGAACTAGAGGAGGCAATGGGAAACCGTTTTATCGTGCTGAAAGCTTTTGGTTCCTTTCCAAATATAGAAATGTATTTATTTGCGTGTATACTAAGACTACCTACCGAGTAAGCTTCTTAGGTGTAGGTTTACCTACCTTACCTACCTACCGAGCGGACGGGCGAGACAGTAAAGTTTCTCGGCGGAGCAGTGACGTTAGCGAGTAGCTGTTCACACCAAGGATTTTATATACTATCGAAGTATGTAGATTCATGGTTCACTTCACACGCGACATGACATACATTGAAATTATAGTATAGGATCCCGCTATGGTAAGACCTTCACCGAGCTGGTTATTTAATAATAATAAAAAAGCAGCCAAGTGCGAGTCGGACTCGCCCATGAAGGGTTCCGTAGCATCAAGTAACACAATATAAAGGTTCTTGTAGTTCGTCGAAAGGTAAATTGCGGTTTACGATTTATAACGTTTAAAAAAAAACTACTGGCTAGATCTCGTTCAAACCAAATATCGTTGAAAGTTTGCATAGTAATGTACAACATATATTTTTTTTAGCTTTACTAATCTCTTATTTTAGAAGTTAGAGGGGGGGGGACCAACTTTTTTCCACTTTGGAAGTGTCTCTCGCGCAAACTATTCAGTTTAGATAAAAACGATATTAGAAACCTCTACATCATTTTTGAAGACCTATTCATAGATACCCCACACGTATGGGTTCGATGAAAAATTTTTTTTTTAGTTTCAGTTTCAAGTATGGGGACCCCCAAAATTTATAGTTTTTTTTCAATTTTTATGTTAAAATCTTAATGCGGTTTACAGAATACATCTACTCGCCAAGTTTCATTAGTCTAGCTCTTATGGTTTCGGAGAAAAATGGCTGTGACACGGTCGGACAGACAGACAGACAGACAGACATGACGAATCTATAAGGGTTCCGTTTTTGCCATTTGGCTACGGAACCCTAAAAACGCACACGGAAAAACTGGCAAAATATACGGACTTAGCAATAGAACTGAAAACTCAGTGGAGAGTAGATTCTGTTAAAACTATACCTATCATTATTTCGTCAACTGGAGTCATCCCATACACCTTGCATACTAGTTTACAAACTCTTGATATTCATAAGCTCACTTACATACAACTCCAAAAAGCAGTCATACTAAACACTTGCCGAATTGTTCGCAAGTTTTTATCGCTAAATCAATAAAATCGTCAACGATTTTTCGTTTGGCCAAAAGCCCGCGAAAAACGTATACTCCTTGCTTAGCGAGAGATGAAAAATATGGAAACTTAAATAATAATAATAATTTAAATTGTTTATTCAGACAATTAGGGAGTCCATGGTGTTAGTAACAAAAACAGAAAAAGTGGGTTAGTAATTTATAACTAGTAATGATTTAGTCCTCTGGATAAAACTCTGGTTAATGAAACGTATTTAAATATTTAATTTAACATGCCAATAAATATATTCTATATGGGTTGCCTATCAAATTTCAGTCCAGGATAAGATTAATTAATAATTAAAAAAAAAAAAAAAAAAAAACTATCCACCGGTTTGTTTATTAGACAAATTCTATACCAATCGAAAGTATAGACCCCATAGAATATGCAAACGTTAGGTTGCCTATTTTTTTCCGGTCACAACTCTCGGGTAGCCGGGTATAAACAGGTACCAAGCACAAGTCCGATCGTGTATGGAGTACTGTTCTCATCTCTGGGATGGCTCTGCCAAATACCAGCTTGAGGCATTGGAATCTATTGAGAGACGAGCCAAAAGACTCATTGGTAGCGACACTCTAGTCGAGTCTAAGCTCCTGAGTCTCGAACATCGCCGTAAAGTAGCCAGTCTATCGGTATTTTATAGGATACATTTCGGAGAGTGTGCGATGGAACTTCACGATTTAGTTCCCCCATCCCCTTTTTACCATCGGACGACTAGACGTACGGAAATGCGACATCCATACATGGTTGATGTTCCAACTGTCCGCACCAAGCGCTTTGCTTCAACTTTTTTGTTGCGGACAGCCAAGGAGTGGAATTCCTTGCCGGCGTCTGTTTTTCCGGACACTTATAACTTGGATGTTTTTAAGAGTAGAGTGAACAGGTATCTTCTAGGTAAGCGTGCTACACCGTCGACCGCATCATCACTTAACAGCAGGTGAGATTGCGGTCAAACGCAAGCCTATAATATGTAAAAAAAAAAAAAAAGGTAAATCGATACTAGCATTTTGCACCGGTATGTTTATTGAATAAAAATACTGGGGTCTATACTTTCGATTGGTATAGAATTTGTTTAATAAACAAACCGGTGGAAAGTTTAATTTTTTTTTTAATTATTAATTAATCATAATTATCCTGGACTGAATTTTGATAGGCAACCCATATATAATAAATTTATTGGCATGTTTAATTAAATATAAAATACGTTTCATTAAATAACCAGCTCGGTGAAGGTCCTTCTATAGCGGGATCTTAGACTATTAGCACAGTCAGTCATGTGGTCGGGGATAACATGAGCATGACCGGTCGCACTCGCAAACCAACTCAATGAAGATAAAAACTACGAGATACCTATCGCCTCCTCGCGGCCTCGTAGCGACGACGCCTGAACGAGTCCACAACCAGCGAATAAACACTCTTACCACGGAGAGAGTCGTTCGATCCTTTTACTGCGGGATAGGGTCATTATCTGCAGAAGCCAGACGACTAGAGTGTGTATTGGTCCTCTCCCCCCCCCCCCGCCCCCCGCGCTCCCCCTCCCCGCCCCCGCCCCGCTCCGCACTAAGGACGCGGCAAGTGATAATGTCGTCCAGCTATTGGCATCGCCGCGCGCCGCCGCCGCCGCCGCCGCCGGTCGCCAGACCTCACTTGCACATAAACACACTCTCCCAACTCCCGCCAGTACTGTATAAAGTCCGAGGACAAGCAAATTAAATTCTTGGACGTTTAATTTGTTCCCGGACGGCGAAAAGCTTTCATTACGACGGACACTGCAACGCAATGCCATTCAGAGATTACGATCGTAACGAACATTAACTCGGCGCCGCGACGCGACGCGAATCACCATAATAAAGCTTCTTTTTCATTCGGACAAAGCGGGAATAAAAAGGCTCGTTCGATCCGCTTCCAGGGACCAATTAGTGGGGATTAATCCTCGAGTCGGGGGCCCCGAGCGGAGGCCCCGGCGCCCCCGTGCCCTGCAGGAGGTGCTCGCGCCGCGCCGCGCTGGCTGGCTGGCAGACGGGACGAGACGAACATTATCATTATGATCATTCGGTTCATTATACGATTCCTTTATCGCTCGCGATATTAACTATGAAGTATTCGGTCTCCCTTGACGGACAATGCTAGGCTCTACCAACATAATGCTATAGGACAATGGTATCTCCCGTGACTCTACCATACTCGATAGCAGCTACCGACCGTACATTAAACTACCTGTTAACTCTATATCATTTTTCATTCTCTACTTTTATTCCAAATGAGCGCCCCTACCGCTGCTTCTCGATGCTCCGTCCGTTTCGTTTAAAGACTCCTGTTGAGTCTACGCTTCAATAATATCAATAGCTTTCAGAGTTTCAGACAATATCAATAACGATAATGTTCCATAAGCGGGATAGTTCATAAAGTACGATATTATCGTCTCCGGCCGCATCTCCGACTGAGACAGGCGAGGGGAGGGGAGGGGGGGGGGGAGCCAGTGGTACAAACATCGACTCTGCCGTCGTCGTTCGGAGGATAACGGATAACTTATCGCTCCTTTATGAATCGTTCTTTTTCCGAGAGTACACACATCAAACTTGTCTAGGGATATTCTATTTCAAAATGATTTTCTTACAAACCATTTGCTTTTTAGAAAAAGTTTGTACATGGAATTAAACCTCTTTAATTCATCTTTCCAAATTTGAAAAATAATTAAAAATCGAACACAATAGACAAAAGATATAGTGGGGACTCCGATTTAAATTAAACAACGTTAATTTTGCCTAAGATCTAATTCATTTTTAATTTGAATGGATCTTCTGATATTTGTTATGTCATGGAACGTCGACATTTAAGCAAAGAAGAAATGATAAGAGCGATAGGCATGTTGCAAGCCGGTGCTATCCAACGCGTGGTAGCCGATACCCTAAACACCAATCACAACGTAATTTCTCGATTGTGGTAATGTAATCGTATTGCTGGGGCTGTAAGAAAGCGCCACACTGGCAAAATTCGAGTACCCACTCCTAAACAGGATCATTTTTTCCAAAATTCCGCCAGGAGGGAACCCAATATCACAGCAAAGCAGCTAGTGCAAAGGCTTCAGTCAGACCATCAGCTGTCAGATAGTGACCAAACCGTCAGAAGAAGGCTGCATGAAGTTGATCTTCATTCTCGTAGGCCACTTCGTGCGCCAGCTCTACGACGAGCCAATCGCGGAACGCGACTTCTTTGGGCTCAGGAACATTTGTTATGGAACAAGGGCCAATGGACAATGGTTCTCTATAATGATGATTCTCGGTTTGGATTCCACCCCGATTCACGAAGAACTTGTGTTTGCAGAGTCCCAGGCAGACAAAATCACCTCCGGCATCCACAAGAGGACCATTCGTACCGATGTGGGAAAATCATGGTTTGGGCGGAAATTCGTATTGGCGTGCGAAACGAGCTCATTTGTATAAGAAGCAGCATGACTGCACTAAAATACCGGAACGAGGTCGTAGAACCTGTGATCATCCCTCACAGAATTCAAGTTGGCCAGAAATTTCAGCTCTTGCATGATAATTACTCTCCGCACACGGCGCGATTGGTGTCAGAAAAAAAAAAAAAAATTGCCGTCAAATTTGACCACAGAAGACCAACTTTTTTGCCATTTAAAAAGAACATGGGATAGCATACCCCAGCGAGACTTTGACACCCTAATTTTAAGTATGAATAACCGGTGCAGATGTGTTATCAACGTCAGGGGAAGCAACAACGATTATTAAATTTTAAAAAAGTAATTTTAGAAAGTCTTGGTAACGTTAACATAGATTTAACACGATTTACCAAACCTTGTAAATTTTCTGATTTTTCGAAATTTTCTTCAAACTTAAATTTTTATTAAAAAATAATATCAAACAGTTGTATTTTATTATTATTTATAAACAACACAAAATAAATTTTCTTGCCATACCTAGTTTTCTTAAGAAATTATTTTTAGTTTTTGTAAAAATCTACAACATGTTGAATATCCCTAGACAATTTTGATGTGTGTATCTTAATGTCGCGGCAATGGCAATGGCAATGGCAATGGCAATGGCAATGCGCTCGGATTGTGGACGAAAACAATGTGTGAGAAATGTTATACGATTTAATTTTTTATAAAAAATGAGAAACTTTAGCGACTTCAAGGCTAAGCTGCTGAACCGATTTTGGCAACATTTCTATGGGACCAATCTTAAATAAATAAGTAGGCTTTCAGACAAAAAATTTTTTTTTTCAAATTATGATCAATGAGGAAGTTATGCGATAGCATACCTAAAAAATACAACCAAATTTAGAACCTCCTCTTTTATTTGAAGTTGGTTAACACTTCTTATTCTTCTTAAATTTAAGAGCTTAGCTCTTGTCGGGGTTTTGATGCAGTTTTCTCCAATGAAGTCTTTCGAATGCGGCCTCCTTGACTTCCTTATACGACATGACAGCGACTTTTTCTTTTATCTGGCTCATGTTACTAATTCTTGGCCTTCCTCTTCCCCGTTTCCCTTCAACCTTTCCTTCAATGATGTTCACACAATAATAAAAATATGCGAAGGGCTTTGGATTGGAAAGTAAGAAGTGCATAGATTTGTCAGTCGCATTCATTAAGGGTTATACATTACTAGCGGCCGCCCGCAGCTACGCTTGCATGGTGGCTAATTGTTTCGGGTTAATAATGCTAGTTTTGGTAACAAACCAAGTCCAAGTCCGATCGTCAGGGCGGGTGTCAGCCACAAACATCCAAACATCTAACTTTCGCATTCATTCAATCAGTAGGATTATCTCGATGCTCGCATCTGTCAAAACAAACCGCTTTGCGAAGTTTTGCACGGCACCGCACAAACACAGATATTTCACCTATATTATGTACCCACGACAACCAGTAAAATGGAGTGACCTATGTACCTATATTATGACCTACCTATATGTATATATTATGTAACTAGTGGCCGCCCGCGGCTTCGCTCGCCCGTTCGCATAACGCCCCGTTCCCGTTGCTTTTTCGGGATAAAAAGTATCCTATGTCCTTCTCCCGGTTCTAAGTTACCTCCCCACTAATTTTCACCCAAATCTGTTCTGCCGTTCTTGAGTTATAAGTGGTGTAACTAACACGACTTTCTTTTATGTATTTAATATAGATATTGAGAAGGTGTCCATTTGTTTGTTGTAGAGTGCTGAAGAGGAACCGCATCACGCACATCTCTGCGCGCGCCTTCGCCAACACGCCCAACCTGCGCGTGCTGTGAGTACCGCTACCTATGTTACCTATACCTCGTACCTACCTATACCTACCTCACTCATCGTCACAACCTGAACACACGCCACCTAACAATCACGCGAGGAACTTTAAGCTTTCTTTTATAAAGATTTACCGGCTAAAGCACCCGGAAAGGTTGTATAATAGTGTATGTTTACGCGTCCATAAACCTGTCAAGGGTGACCGTTTGCCGGTCGGCCTTGTGATGTGCCGTGATGGGCCATTACATTACATACGATACTCGCGGAGCGGAGGTACGTTTTATCATAGGTTTATGGTCTAAAAGGCTATCACTATGTTAAGCTAGGCTAGGTCGCGTCTCGCGCGGCACATAACGAAGTGAATCGAGCCATGAACGTGGACGTGGACAGACAAACAGTAGAATTCGTTGCCGTCGGCGTCGGGTTTCCCAAGTCTTTTTGTTTACTTCCTATTCCTAGAGGTTTTGTATTTTTGTAGGTCGATCGGACTAACAAAAAAAATACATTCACGCTTACACCTACATTTAAATATTACACCAACGAGCAATTTTGACCAGATTATCCTCAAAGTGTTCTTCGAATGGAGTTGACGAAATATAAACGAGCTTTAGTGCGTGACTCATTGCCGGGAGGGGGGCGCGCGAGGGACGCAGGGGACATCGGGGGGGGGAGGGGGGCGCGGCGGTTTGTGAAAGGCGAGTGCAAACAAATCACACGTTGTGTATTGAACGAGCGACCCACGTGATCGTGATGAATGGACGCGCGCTACGTACGCTCGATACGGACTCGGTGCACTCTCTGCTCTCTCGGCTGCACGCACACGCACACGCACACGCACACGCACACGCACACGTACAGTCTCTACTCGCAGCTACTGCACATACTTGACGCGGTTCACTTGCTAATAATTGAATCGATAGGATACCTAGTAAGCAAAATGAAGGTAGCTGGTCTATTTTTTTTTAGACCTATCCTCTGCCTTTGATACCGTATACAGGGTGTCCCATAAGTCAACGTCTAGCCGAAAACGGGCGATGGGCCAAGTCATGACAGCTATCAGAAAAATATTTAAAAAAATATTTGTCGTAACTTTCGAGTTATGAGTATTTAAAAAAAAACAGGAAAAACTGACACTTCGTGATGATATTTAAAGGGGCCGGGGCGGAGCGCGAGTTTTCATACAAACGTAATACCAAAATGATTACTAATTTAAGCAGATTTTTACTATATTATTTAAATAATTGTATTTGTATTGTATTTATCTAGGTTCCTGAACAGTTTTTATTTTAAACTACTTACCTCAAATGAAATTAAAGCAAATCACATTTTGCAATGAAAAAAATGTGTTAAATTACGATGGTTAAAGTTGGGTAATGTAATTATCTGAAATTTTTCTGATAGCTGTCATGTTTTCGGCTGGACGTTGACTTATGGGACACCCTGTATAATGAGATATCAATTGCTGAACTAAAGCATTACGGAGTTAGGGGTCTCGTAAGATCGTATCTAACAGGAAACAGTTTGTTGAAATTAAAAATCCTATACACCGACAAGATCACCGACAGTAGGTCCATAATATAAAACGCGAGGTCTCCCAGGGTTCAATCTTAGGTTCGGGTCTTTGTAATTTTTCTTGATGATCACATTACCTTCATCAGTAGTACTGTTCCAAAGATGAGGGTAGTCGTATATGCAAAAGATACGAATGCGATTATTCCAGGCACATCTGCTCAAGAACTCGTGCATAAAATTGGCATGGCAGACGCTTTCAATAAATGGTTTTATTAAATAGTACATTTTTACCTGAGGATTGAAAGTCGCGTTTTTGAGTCCCGAGACGGGTTTAGCGAGCGTAGCGAGGCACCCTCGCTACGCTCTGGCGCCATTGGGCTTGAGGGACTTAAATAAGTCTTTCACCTGAGGTAAACACTGTGCTTTTCATTACGAATACAAGGAAAGTAAAAATAAAAACATGATAGAAAAATGAGTGAAAATGAAGATTAAATTGCCGCCTTCCCGCTTTTTTTTTTCTCTGGCGGGCCTTCGGCTTCGGTTCGCCAGCATTATTCAGCCATTATTATCATTTTCATAATTTTAAAAAATTGGTAAATTTTTTGCTCAAATCTATGTTATTTAAAGAAATAGTTGAAGCTAAATAATAATAAATTCATTTAGAAAATATATTCTTTATTTAATACTATCTTTATGTTATTTAAATTTAAATTTTACATCGCGCTATAATTAGACTTTATAAACCTCTTACCGTTGTAATGGGTTTCCAACCTCCTTGCTCAATAAAAGTTGGAATTTGGTTCAATCCCCTCCCTCCCTCCCCCTCCTCTCCCCCTTCCTCCTCCTCGCTTCCTTGCAGTTAGAAAGACTTTAGAAAGTTGGAACATGGTTTAATAAAAAAGAACTTGTTTTTTTTATAATTTGACAGCTGTCAGTAGAAAGCGATTCTCCCTAAGGCTGAAAATATTACTTTCAATTAGGCCCCTCAGGCAACTTCAGATCTACTTTCCGAGTATGAGCAATGAAAACAATATTATCTTTCATTTCATTACAAATGTAAACCAAAGCTATACAATAAAATGCAACAGTAGGTTTTGCCACATTTTTTTACATCAAAAACAAAAAAACTAAGGTGTGCGGTTAATTTTTCCTGTTAGTGGGTGAACGTTATTTCATTTATTGTAATTACCTTATATTGACAACATTATTCCATTTCGACAGGCGATTGGAAGAAAATTTACTAACAGAGGTTCCTCCGGCTCTCCAGCTGCTGCCATTACTGGAAGATCTGTAAGTATCATAACTAAATAATACAATGCCATGTGCACCTGCAGTAGGAGCATCTAATCGAAAGTGAGTAGTCGATCAGTGTCGTTATGTGTGTCGTCAGGTCGCTGGCGAGCAACCGCGTGGAGAGCGTGGGCGCGGACGCGCTGGCGGGCTGCCGGCGCGTGTCGCGGCTCGACCTGCGCGCCAACCCGCTCTCGCACCTGCACCACCACGCGCTGCGGGACCTGCCGCATCTACTCACCCTGTGAGTAACACTAACAGCAACCGCGTGGAGAGCGTGGGCGCGGACGCGCTGGCGGGCTGCCGGCGCGTGTCGCGGCTCGACCTGCGCGCCAACCCGCTCTCGCACCTGCACCACCACGCGCTGCGGGACCTGCCGCATCTACTCACCCTGTGAGTAACACTAACAGCAACCGCGTGGAGAGCGTGGGCGCGGACGCGCTGGCGGGCTGCCGGCGCGTGTCGCGGCTCGACCTGCGCGCCAACCCGCTCTCGCACCTGCACCACCACGCGCTGCGGGACCTGCCGCATCTACTCACCCTGTGAGTAACACTAACAGCAACCGCGTGGAGAGCGTGGGCGTGGACGCGCTGGCGGGCTGCCGGCGCGTGTCGCGGCTCGACCTGCGCGCCAACCCGCTCTCGCACCTGCACCACCACGCGCTGCGGGACCTGTCGCATCTACTCACCCTGTGAGTAACACTAACAGCAACCGCGTGGAGAGCGTGGGCGCGGACGCGCTAGCGGGCTGCCGGCGCGTGTCGCGGCTCGACCTGCGCGCCAACCCGCTCTCGCACCTGCACCACCACGCGCTGCGGGACCTGCCGCATCTACTCACCCTGTGAGTAACACTAACAGCAACCGCGTGGAGAGCGTGGGCGCGGACGTGCTGGCGGGGGGATTCAAAAAATAATGTCGAATTCACAACCAGAGCCCCCAAAAACCTATTAAACGATACCCATATCCATTTTATAAGAAAAAAAATTACGCTGCCATCTTGGATTCAAAAAATAATGTCGAATTCACAATCAGAGCCCCCAAAAACCTATTAAACCATACCCATATCCATTTTTTAAGAAAAAAATAAAGCTGCCGTCTTGGATTCAAAAATTAATGTCCATTTGACAATCAGAGCCGCTAAAACCTATTAAACGATACCCATATCGACTTCTTAGAAAAAAATGAAGCCGCTTTCTTGCATTCAAAAACTAATGTCCAATTCACAATATAGGAATATAGTTGAAAATGAAACAAAAAAACACCAAAAAGTGCTTCTTCTCCTTATTCCTGCCCTTATCCCACTAGGTGGGGTCGGTCGGCACAACATGTCTTTTTCTTCCATTCTCTCCTATCACTCGCCATCTCAGTAATCTCTCACACAATCTATCCCTATTTTTTTAGACCTACATTCACTTTTATATCCATCTACATTCATGCCTAGCAAAAAACATAATTAAAAACATAATTATGAAACTGACTTCAGATTTTGCATATCCGTGTAATGAATATTATTTTCTTGTTTAAATAGTGACATAACAAAATATTAGTCTCTCTAAGTCACTCAACCAAACAACTTTTTTTTCAAATCATAGGCTACCTCCTTTTGCCACACTAGGTGTAAAAGGCGTCGAGCGAACCTATCATTGTGTGCGTGAGAACGCACACAACTAGCGAGCAGCAGTAAATACCTATTTTACGTCCGCCTTGTTTGCTCGATGCGCTCTTAAATAATCTAGTTCCCTGACCTATCAGCTTGCTAGGGTTTTGGCTTTGATAATTAATTCTATTTTTCACGTGTAACACGTTGTTTAAGATATGGATATAACATTTCAAATAAGATTAATTAATTGTAAATGAATAAATGAATTGAATCGTCCCCCGTTATTTATTTCGACGCATTTAGTGCCCGGCCTGACTGAAGTACCTGCTATCTTTCTAGGGGTAGAGATGGAGGAGGGGTATGTGATCTACATACGTACAGTTATTATACATTCTGTGCCAGTAGGTACGTACTCGTAGGTAGGGAGGCAAGTTTATTGTACTTAGTACAACATGAGTTATTGAGTGTACTCGGCTCTGATTGGCCGAGCGAGTGCACTCTTGTCTCGTCTTGTGACTCATAGTATCACATACGTACTAACCTACATTAGGTAAGGTATACGTACGTTCCTACTATTAAACATACAAAATCCTTCAATAGTCAACATTAATTGAAAAAACTCCTTCATCCCTAAAGAATTGAAACCCCAACGCTTTGACACCGAATCATAGACCGCCATCTTTATTTTCTTTCTTCTTTTCCATCCTTGCATCCTTCGTACGCGACGCGCTAGTGTTGCCCGTGCGCTTCCGTTCTAGTCATCACACCTCTTCCGAGAACCCGGTTAACACTACTTACATAATAACGCCGCGCAATATCTATACCTACGCCTATTGATTGCATCTGTTGTTGGTGAGTCGAGCCGGTCACCCTCACCCGGCATGCGTCATGCAGCACTCGCAATATTTCTCAGAGTAAAGTTCGCATTGTTTTAGTAAACGATGTGGAGGGTTAGAAGTCTGTGACGTCACACGTCCGTGCGACGTCCGCCGATAGAGCTTCCGGCGGAAGTGGACCGCCATCCCGCCGGCAGATAGCGCCGCGTCCGGAAGCTCGTCCGCCAGTGTTGCCGTGTGATATGCTAAAGTTCCGTCCGGTATCCGAGACCATTTGTTTTTGGGCGACTTTGCAAAAAAATGTTTTTTTATACTTATGTATACTAGGTTTGGCATGTTATAAAAAAACTTGATAGTTTTAATGCAATGTAGTATTTCTATGATACATAATTTTTTTTAACTAGCTCATGGTGAAACCGCATCAAATCCGTGGTTTGGTTTATGAGATAGCGGATTTGAAGACAGACATACAGACATACAGAGCACATAGCGACGAATGCAGGAGGTTCTCAGCCGACGCGTGTTATTTGTTAGTATCGACCTACCTACCTATGCCCACGGATTACATTTTACGTAGTAGTCCGATTTTGATAATTATATTTTTATTGGAAGTTAGAAGCTATGTAGAGATACTTACCTACATTACAACACTTTGTCATTTAAGTGCTTTCCTTTGAGGGATTACGGGTGAAGTTTGGGAAAACAGAATACTAAAATAATATAGTTTACCTACTGGTGAACCCTAATCAGGTCAGCAAGCTATCCCGAAAGTTCGATGACTCTCGAACCAAAACAGGTTTACAACTTAGGTAGGTAGGTCACCGACATCTTTGGCGGTAGAGGTGTGCAAACACGTCGAAATAGGATAACAACCAACGGTGAACTGTCACTGTCAACTTAGCAGTATTGTGTAGAATACGTCTAGAACATACTTAGTACATTTCACTAAGGAACTCTACGCCACAAGTAGGCAAGGTAAGTCAACAACAACACAATGCGTTTGAGTGATACCTAGTTAATCCACGGCTGGTGCGGAGCTATGGTTGTTATATTGTGATGTTTAGATCAACGTCCTCCGTCACATAGAAATCAATTAATAATATAATTATGATCAAATGAAGTTCTATCAAATGAAGTTCTATATTGCTTCATTATAGCAATGAATATAATAGCCTCCGCTCCGAGGTGAATAACGTGTATACCTACCTAGGTTACAGGTACCTATTGACTGACTTCAAATAAAAAAGAAGGGGGTTCTCAATTCGTTTGTAGGTATTTGTTAGGTATTGTTCTTCTTCTTCTTATTTAAGAGCAACGCTCTTGTCGGCGTAATGTATGCATTTTTTTCCAGGTATTTCTTTTGAAGGCAATCTCCTTGACCTCCTTATACGACATGACGGCGATCTTTGCTTTTATTTGGCTCATGTAGCTTATCCATGGTCTTCCCCTTCCTCTCTTTCCTTCTACCTTTCCTTCGATAATATTTCTGATAAAGCTGTCATGTCGTACAAGATGGCCAATCATCTTTCCTTTTCAGTTCTCAACAACTGCTATTAGGTATTGTTATCGCGTTATATATTTTTACAGATTGATTCCATAGTAATTTCATCAAAATCGGTTCGGCAGTTTGGCCATGAAGTCTGTTTCTCCATCTTTTTAATTAATACTTGTTATTTAGTACATAACTATTTTAAAAGTAATCAAAAACAACAAATAAGTCGTATCCGTTATGAACCTACATTATAAGTTCAATAGGCACCCCTCCTCTCGCTCCGTATGAACCTCCTCTCGTTCCGATATTATAATCTGGAGATGATTGTCAACTTTATTACAACTTTTACAGTTCTTTTTAATGGCGTGTCGGAGGAAATGTCGTTTCAAGAGTTGCATTACTATACTTTATGCCGTGTTCGCATCTAGAAGGCCGAACAGCCAATTAAGATTAGGATTTTAGAATACAGTGAAATTCTGTATAGGCCGGATTGTGAACCTTTAAAAAAAGCAGCCAAGTGCGAGTCGGACTCGCCCATGAAGGGTTCCGTAGCATCAATTAACATAATATAAAGGTTTTTGTAGTTCGTCGAAAGGTAAATTGCGGTTTACGATTTATGACGTATAAAAAAAAAAACTACTGACTAGATCTCGTTCAAACCAAATATCGTTGAAAGTTTGCATAGTAATTTTTTTTTTTTTTTTTTGTGGACAAAAAAAGTTTAAAGACCTATCCATAGATACCCCACACGTATGGGTTCGATGAAAAAAAAATTTGCGGTTTACGATTTAGGACGTATAAAAAAAAAACTACTGACTAGATCTCTTTCAAACCAAATATCGTTGAAAGTTTGCATAGTAATGTACAACATATATTTTTTTTGGATTTATCATTCTCTTATTTTAGAAGTTAGAGGGGGGGGACCAACTTTTTTCCACTTTGGAAGTGTCTCTCGCGCAAACTATTCAGTTTAGAAAAAAACGATATTAGAAACCTCAACATCATTTTTAAAGACCTATCCATAGATACCCCACACGTATGGGTTCGATGAAAAAAAAATTTTTGAGTTTCAGTTTCAAGTACGGGGACCCCCAAAATTTATAGTTTTTTTTCTATTTTTATGTAAAAACCTTAAAGCGGTTCACAGAATACATCTACTCACCAAGTTTCATCAGTCTAGCTTTTATGGTTTCGGAGAAAAATGGCTGTGACACGGTCGGACAGACAGACAGACATGACGAATCTATAAGGGTTCCGTTTTTGCCATTTGGCTACGGAACCCTAAAAATACCATGACCTCGAGAAAAAGAAAAAGGATTAAAAACTATGCACTTTGTTTATAAATACTATTGATATAAGACATAAAATAAATAACTTTTGATATGATTTGAAAACAAAAGCGGCCAAGTGCGAGTCGGACTCGCCCATGAAGGGTTCCGTAGCAGTAAGTAATATAACATAGAGTTCTAGAAGTTCTAGTAGTTCGTCGAAAGGTAAATTGCGGTTTACGATTTATGACGTATAGAAAAAAAAAAGCATCCAAGTGCGAGTCGGACTCGCCCATGAAGGGTTCCGTAGCACGACGAACTACAAGAACCTTTATATTATGTTACTTGATGTAACATAATAAGGTTCTTGTAGTTCGTCGAAAGGTAAATTGCGGTTTACGGTTTATGACGTATAAAAAAAAAACTACTGACTAGATCTCGTTCAAACCAAAAACCGTTGGAAGTTTACATAGTAATGTACAACATATATTTTTTTTTGTATTATCATTCTCTTACTTTAGAAGTTAGAGGGGGGGGACCAACTTTTTTCCAATTTGGAAGTGTCTCTCGCGCAAACAATTCAGTTTAGAAAAAAACGATATTAGAAACCTCAACATCATTTTTGAAGACCTATTCATAAATACCCCACACGTATGGGTTCGATGAAAAAAAAAATTTTGAGTTTCAGTTTCAAGTATGGGGACCCCTGAAATTTATAGTTTATTTTTTATTTTTATGTTAAATTCTTAATGCGGTTCACAGAATACATCTACTCACCAAGTTTCATCAGTCTAGCTTTTACAGTTTCGGAGAAAAATGGCTGTGACATACGGACGGACAGACAGACAGACAGACAGACAGACAGACAGACAGACAGACATGACGAATCTATAAGGGTTCCGTTTTTGCCATTTGGCTACGGAACCCTAAAAACTACTGACTAGATCTCGTTCAAACCAAATATCGTTGAAAGTTTCCATAGTAATGTACAACATATATTTTTTTTAGCTTTATCAGTCACTTATTTTAGAAGTTAGAGGGGGGGGACCAACTTTTTTCCACTTTGGAAGTGTCTCTCGCGCAAACTATTCAGTTTAGAAAAAAACGATGTTAGAAACCTCAACATCATTTTTGAAGACCTATTCATAGATACCCCACACGTATGGGTTAGATGAAAAAAAAATTTTTGAGTTTCAGTTTTAAGTATGGGGACCCCCAAAATTTATAGGTTTTTTTCTATTTTTGTGTTAAAATCTTAATGCGGTTCACAAAATACATCGACTCACCAAGTTTCATTAGTCTAGCTTTTATGGTTTCGGAGAAAAATGGCTGTGACATACGGACGGACAGACAGACAGACAGACAGACAGACAGACAGACAGACAGACAGACATGACGAATCTATAAGGGTTCCGTTTTTGCCATTTGGCTACGGAACCCTAAAAAGGAAGGATAAATGAATACTAGTTTTCTGCTAGGTAAGTATATTCGCCAACTTCACTTTCATTAACTCAACAACTCAATGATGTCACATAGCTTTTTGATTTAAATTGTTTTTCTGGTGTTGTTTTGAGTTCTGTTGTGTAATTTCGGTGGTATTTTAACCAACATTACTTGAGGTCTTAGCTAGAGTTGCCGCGAATACTCGCTATTATTCGGTATTCGGCATTACTCGACATTTTTTTGATATTCGTCGAATACCGAATAATAGCCAGTATTATTCGGCATTCGGCGAATAGTCGTCTAAAATAAACTTTTAATGAACAAAAAACTAACGAGTTAAAAATAAACGCCGTTATTTTCCCTATTAAAACAATACAAAATATCAATTATTATCTGTAATATGTACATGTCGGCGGCTTGAGATGAGAAATTTATTAGGCAGTCAGTGATTGACCTGTAGTGACAAGCACGTCACTACAGGTCGAGCGTCGCCGGGCGACTGAGCGGCGAGCGCAGCAGCGCAGGCGTAGCGTACCCAAGCCGCCAACATGTCGGCGGGCAACGCGCGCGGGCGCATGTTGCTGACATGATTCATTTCATACAGGCCGCCGGGTTGTGTCGCCGGGCTTTCTCGGCGACCCGGCGGGCTCAGTGTGTATTGCGCTTAACCTCAAGTAATGTTGGTTAAAATACCACCGAAATTACACAACAGAACTCAAAACATCACCAGAAAAACAATTAAAATCAAAAAGCTATGTGACTTCCCAAAATGACAGAAAACGAATCTGCTGTACTTAATCAAATCAGCGCCAATTTACTAATGTATGACAATAAAGAACAAAAAACAGTATTAAATCCAATGATAAACTCCTTGTCAAAAATTTCGACCAAAATCAATATTTTTGGCGCAAGGAGGTTGTAAAGTTTTGAGATGGAGGTCGACCATATTGGTGGGTTCTAAATTCAAACACATAAATAGTGATTAAAAAGGGGTTTTATTATAACTAGCAGTTATGGTCTGCGCACACCTAGTTCGCTGGCGGTAGCGAACAGTGAAACGCTGTCAAATATCGCTGTCAAATCTCAAATCTGACAGCGATATTTGACAGCGTTTCACTGATCGCTACCGCCAGCGAACTAGGTGTGTTCGAGCCTTTAGTGACCGAGCTTCGCTCGGTATTTTTTTGATAACAGACTAATGAATGATGAAATCATATTTTTCGATAAAAAAAAAATTAAGAACTGGTTAATTAAAAAAAAATCACGAGTGCAATGAATGAGATAGAAACTTCCAGAAGTTGTCTACAGAGTGTTTCCGTAGTCATTTAGTTCCAAAACTCGACAATAGATTTCGTTCTCTGTAAAACATAACCCTTGAGTTCTCAGGTTCTCACAGAGCTTAGTTTTTGCTTCTGAGCAACAGATGGCGCTAGGAGTAATGATATTACGATAAAGTTGTTTGTTCTTAGCTGCGAGAAGCCGATATTTTTTTAAAATTAATCCTAGCTAGATCGATTTATCGCCCCCGAAAACCCCTGTATACTAAATTTCGTGAAAATTGTTGGTGCAGTTTCCGAGATCCTAAATATATATATATATACAAGATTTTCTCGTTTAAAGGTATAAGATTTCAGTCATGCTTGCAAGCGGAATTAAAACGTCTCTATCTTAGGAGTTGAATTTGGACATGGTGGTTCAGTTCCGATACCAATGCAGTGGATGAGGTGTCCGCTTACGTATTGTGATGGTGTGTGTGTGTGTGTGTTGCAGCGTGTTGTCGGAGGCCCGCGGGCTGCGCGCGCTGCCGGCGCTGGAGGGCTGCGTGCGCCTGCGCACCCTGCGCGCCGCGCACGCGCGCCTCGCCGCGCTGCCGCCCGCCCTCTGCACGGCCGCGCCGCAGCTGCGCTCGCTGCAAGTACCCTCCCCCCTCCCACACTACACTATACACGCGCGGTACAATAGAAACGGAGTGGTGTTGTGTTGTGTTGTGACATGTAGTGATTGTGTTGTGTTACAGCGACGTACGCGGCAACTACCTGACGCACGTGCCCGACCTCAGCGCCTGCGCCGAGCTGCGCCTGCTGTGAGTGCACGAGACGCAACGCTACCCATCCCACTGCACTGCCATCCACTACCCTACCCTACCCTACACTACACCTTCATAGCTCTCGTTTACATTCTGAACATCATTTATTTACTGGCAGCCCACCCATGATGCAACAGAATATGTTAGAGACGAAATCAACAACGAAATGCTCTTAACTTACACATTGAAATCCATTTACTTGGTGCTCGTTTCAAAGGCACCGTTTCCGATGACAACGAATGTTCTGCTCTCAGTTTTCCTCAAATTAGATAGAGAATACTACCTGCTACACCACAGTTGACAATAGAATAAGTTAGTCGTTCAAAAATGTTGAAACTCACAAGGCGTGATTGTGCGATCTGGCCAAAGCCTGCCAAGCCTGAGCCTGTTAAGCCATGGTACATTAATATCAAAACTTAAAAATTACGGCAGTCGAAATCGCTCTATTGACCTTAAACAATTATACATATCTGATAGATAAAGTTGATGTTGGCGGTGAGAGATTTTCTGGGTCAGTCCTTGACATGGGGGTTCCGCAAGGTTCGATATTAGGTCCCTTCTTGTTTATAATGTACGTAAATGAATTCCCTGTTTGCTGACGATACTTCATTAATTTTTTAAAGTCGATGCTGACGTATTTCTATCGCAATTTTTTTTTATCACATCTCCTTCATTATGTGTATCAAATGGTATGACTAGTAGAATGTACACCAATGTACAGGTTTTAGTCGGGGACTTTGAATGTTTAGTAAAATGATCTTGTCACATAGTATATGTGTGTGTGTGGGGTTTATTTTATTTTATTTTATTTTATTTATTAACAAAATCCACAGCTCTTAAGGTTTAAATAACATATCTTACAATATAACTTACAGCCAATAATGGATTTACATTTTTCGTGCAAAACAGATATGAGAAAACGACTATCACTAAACAGAAATACATAGGTAAATTGCTTACTAAAAAAGAACAAAGTAGGTAGGTAAGTGTTGGTTGGTTGTAACTAAATTTAAATGTATGAGTGTAGTGTGGGCGATAGTGCATGTGTGTATGTTTGGCTTCTCCTGATTACACAAGCCTCTTAAGAGTCCAGGTTTCACAGGAGAAACCAGTGTGTGTATACCTAAATATGTGTGGTTGGGTGTGTGTATGGGGGTGTGTTTGTGTGAGTGTGGGTGTGCTTGAAAGAGTGAAATAGAGTAAATGAAATGAAATATTTTACTGATAATATATAGTTTTATATTACGACTATATTATATAAAGTCTACAATATATATATATATATATATATATATATATATATATATATATATATATACATATATATATACATACACATTTATACGTATATAAACATACACATACATATACATACATGCATCAACATATATATACACATATATATACATACACATTCATACGTATATAAACATACATATACATATACATACACGCATCATACACATATATCCAGACTATATATTATATCCGTGGTGTGAGAATTCTCAGAATCCCCCTTCGAGAATTCTAAGAATCTCTTTTTTAAAACTTTGCTTACTACTAAAGAAAATATCAGCCTGCTTGAATCTTTTATTGTAGCTTCTGTGTAACCGACAGACAAGTGAGTTTTGGGCATAGTTAGTGCGTGTACTCTTAACGGCAAACAAGCTAGTGTGTCTAGTTCGGGTGGTTGGGACACAGAAGCGTAACACTTTCATCAGGAGTTGTGAGCTGTCGATATAATTATTACATAGACCGTGCAATAACGACATATCAGCAAGGGTTCTACGGTGCTCAAGAGTCGTAAGATGGTGATGAAGGCACGCTGACTGATAATCTTCAAAATTACAGAAACGCCGATAATTGAGATGCTTTACAAACTTGCTCTGTATGCTCTCCAGGCACTGAGTGTAGGTTATATATTGAGGGCTCCAAATAGAACTGCAATATTCAAGAATACTTCTGTCATAGGAATAGTACAAAACTTTTAAACATTTAGTATCAGAAAAGGGGCGGCTGACACGCAATATAAAACCCAAACTTTTATAAGCTTTATTAACAATTGCCTCTATATGTTCTGAAAAAGTGAGTTTAGAGTCTATCTTAACACCCAGATCCCTAACGGAACCTACTTTACAAATTTTTGTACCATTAATGAGATATTCATGCAAGGTTGGTCGTATTTTCCGGGTAAACGAAACATATGAACATTTTTCTAAGTTGACACCAATTCTATTATCCGCATAATAGTCTCCTAGCCTATCCAGATCTGCCTGAAGACTCATACAGTCATTCCGACTGCTTACTTTCATGTATATTTTCGTGTCATCAGCATACATCAGGTAACTTGCAAATTTGTTTTGGGTTGTGTGTGCAGGGAGCTGTCGATGAACGCGGTGTCGTCGCTGGAGGCTGGCGCGCTGCGGGGGCTGGCGCGCCTGCAGGACCTGCTGCTCGCCTCCAACCGCCTGCGCCGCCTCTCCGCCGCGCCCTTCCGGGACACGCCGCTGCTGCAAGTGCTGTCAGTCTCATACACACCCACCACCCGCCACACTATCCACTACACACTACACACAACGCGGCTGGCGCGCCTGCAGGACCTGCTGCTCGCCTCCAACCGCCTGCGCCGCCTCTCCGCCGCGCCCTTCCGGGACACGCCGCTGCTGCAAGTGCTGTCAGTCTCATACACACCCACCACCCGCCACACTATCCACTACACACTACACACAACGCGGCTGGCGCGCCTGCAGGACCTGCTGCTCGCCTCCAACCGCCTGCGCCGCCTCTCCGCCGCGCCCTTCCGGGACACGCCGCTGCTGCAAGTGCTGTCAGTCTCATACACACCCACCACCCGCCACACTATCCACTACACACTACACACAACGCGCTATTATTGTCCACTATTTTACGCTGATAATTATGAAATTGTATAATATTGGTTTTACCTAAATTAATTTAAAGGTCCTTTAGCCAATTGACGACTAGGGCATTTCTGATTTCGTATTCATACGTGGTTCTGTCCTCACCTTTTATGATTAAGGTTGTGTCAACCGTAAACAAGATCGTTACATGACTAGTAGCGTTTGGAAGATCGTTGATGTACATCAGAAATAGAAAAGGTCCCAGAACACTGCCTTGCGGGACACCAGATGCATTTGTTTTAAATGATCTACAAGTTACTCTAACGTTGGATTCCACTCTTGAGATTTCGATTAGGAAACCCAAATTCACCCATTTTATAGTCGGAGGTAAAAGCTAGATTTGATTAAAACGGTCTAGTTAGGATCTTCTCTAGTTGGGCAATGTTACTACATACCGTTGGGTACCATAGATCTACCTGCTGTATATCCTATTCCAGATCAACCATCAACATAAAATGTCTGTTCCAAAAACTTTTGTGATCCTCGAAGTTTTTCCAACGACACCGCAATAAACGCGCAAAATATTGTAATGGACAAAGTAACGCGTCGCCGCGCCCGCCGGGTACTCTACCGTCCGTCCCGATGCTGGCGCAGCACCTCGCGCTAACTGTTCCTTGCATATTCAAAAGTTACCTTATTGTCCATTGAATGCCTTCCAAATGGGACCATAAATAGCAGAATGTGAGAACAGATGAAGGTAGGGGTCCTTCCGCGCGGTCCTATCCATTAGAGAAACAGTTGGTAAGATCGGTTCGGGTTCGACCCTACTCTCGCGAACTGTCAACCGTCAATTAGTTGGCGAGAGAATATAGCCTAGTTAGTACCATCTCGGGAACCGAGTTATCCGATAATTGACACATACTTGGCCAAACGACACGGGTATCACTTTATTCTGTTTGATGGCGTTCGGCTACAAGGCTTGATCGTCGATTCTTTCTTTTTATCAGGAATTTGGAGGATAACCAGATCGAGCACATCGACATGGAAACATTCGTCCCCATTTCGAAACTTGAAGACTTGTGAGTAACTAAGCAAACCATAGTGAACTAATAATAGTTGTAACGGTTGAGTGGTGTGTACATGTGTGTG
Source organism: Thera obeliscata (assembly GCA_947578465.1). Lineage (NCBI taxonomy): Eukaryota > Metazoa > Arthropoda > Insecta > Lepidoptera > Geometridae > Thera > Thera obeliscata. The sequence goes on from OX387918.1 coordinate 105,948, forward strand.
CGGGTGTGTGTGTGTGTGTTGCAGGAACGTGGGCAACAACGTGTTCCCGTGGCTGCCGGCGGCGGGGCTGCAGCGCCTGCTGCACCTGAAGGCGCACAACAACCCCAACCTGCGCCACTTCCACCCGCCCGAGCTGTTCCCGCGCATACAGGTACCCAGCCCACGCCCCTCCTCTGTCCCTCCCTCCCCCACCCTCCCCTCCCTTCTGTGGCGTCACATAATTGTGCAATTTTTCGGATTGCTAAAATGTGAACATAATAATAAAAAAAGCTTCATATTTATTGAGACCGCACCTATCCCCCACGCAAGATTCGGTGGGAGGAGGTCCCACCCTAAACGTCTCACGTAATCAATGGACGCCTCCAAATCAACGTAAATTAATAAAAAACATTAAATAAAAACAAAAAACGCAGATTATGCATATTAGATTTTGTGAGGTCACAAAACTTAGTAAGTCCTACTCCTTTCGCCATTGTTCGTGAGACGTATGTTATGGATGGACCCTTACCGTGTTTGTAGACGCTGGTGTTGTCGTACGCGTACCACTGCTGCGAGTTCATGCCGCTGATGGAAGGGGGCGCGGGGATGGGGGCGGGGTCCCCCGGCGCGGAGGAGGCGGAGGGGCAGGGGGAGGACGAGGCGCCCACGGACTTCGTGATCGTGCCGGGCCCGCGCGCCGACCTCGCCGCCTGGGCCAACGCCACCGACATCTGGAGCCACCGTGCGTATGCGGAGCGTGCCGCGCTAGGTAGGCGTGCTGCAGGGCATCTAACGGAGCTCGCGCTTGTCCCGCAGTGAACGTGTCCGGCGCCACGGACGCGCGGCTGGCGGCGCTGCTGGAGGCGTGGGGCGCGGGGGCGGGCGTGCAGGAGGGGGGCGCGGGGGTGACTAGGCGGCCGCGCGGCGTGCGCTGCCTGCCGCTGCCGGGGCCCTTCCTGCCGTGCGTGGACCTGTTCGACTGGTGGACGCTGCGCTGCGGCGTGTGGTGCGTGTTCCTGCTGGCGCTGCTCGGGAACGGCACCGTGGTGTTCGTGCTGGTGAGCTCGCGCGCGCGCATGGACGTGCCGCGCTTCCTCGTCTGCAACCTGGCCGCCGCCGACTTCTGCATGGGCCTCTACCTGGGCCTGCTGGCCGTCGTGGACGCCGGCACGCTGGGCGAGTTCCGCGCGCACGCCGTGGCCTGGCAGATGTCGCCCGCGTGCCGGCTCGCCGGCTTCCTGGGCGTGCTCTCCTCCGAGCTGTCCGTGTACACGCTGGCCGTCATCACGCTGGAGCGCAACTACGCCATCACGCACGCCATGCACCTCAACAAGCGGCTCTCGCTGCGGCACGCCGCCTGCGTCATGGCGGCGGGCTGGGCGCTGGCGCTGACGGCGGCCACGCTGCCGCTGCTCGGCGTCTCCGACTACCGCAAGTTCGCGGTGTGCCTGCCCTTCGAGACGGGCTCGGCGGGCGCGCTGGCCTACGTGGTCTCGCTGCTGGCGGTGAACGGCGTCGCCTTCCTCGTGCTGCTCGGCTGCTACCTCAAGATGTACTGCGCCATCCGCGGCTCGCAGGCCTGGAACAGCAACGACTCGCGCATCGCGCGCCGCATGGCGCTGCTCGTCTTCACCGACTTCCTGTGCTGGTCGCCGGTCGCCTTCTTCGCGCTGACGGCGGCGGCGGGCGCGCAGCTCGTCTCGCTCGAGCAGGCCAAGGTGTTCACGGTGTTCGTGCTGCCGCTCAACTCGTGCTGCAACCCCTTCCTGTACGCCATCCTCACCAAGCAGTTCAAGAAGGACTGCGCGCTCGTCTGCAAGGCCATCGAGGAGTCGCGCGTCACGCGCGGCATCGGCCGCTGCCGGCACTCGTCCAACTTCAGCAACCGCCAGACGCCGGCCAACACCAACTCGCTGAACGAGCGCTCCTCGGGCCGCCAGCACGGCGCCGCGTGCGCGTGCCGGCGCCTGCTGCCGCCGCCCCCGCCGCCCGCGCCCGCGCCCGCCGCGCGCGGGGCCCGCCTGGCGCGCTGGCTGGGGGGCGCGTGGCGGCGGCGCGCGCACACCCCCGCCCCCGCGCCCGCCCCGCGCGCGCAGGCGGCGGCGGGCGCGCGGCGCGCCGGCTCCGTGTCCTCGTCCGTGGAGTTCAGCTCGTCGCGCTCGGACTCGTGGCGCGCGTGCCGCGGCGCCGCGCCCCCGCCCCCGCGCCGCGCCGCCTCGTGGCTGATCGCGCGCAAGACCTCGCAGGACTCCAACCTGTCGTCGTCGCGCAACGACTCGTCCGGCTCCAACGCGACCGCCTCCACCGGCACCTGGCGCACCTCCCGCTCGGGCGGCGCGCCCCCCCACGCCCCCGCCCCCCCCGCCGCCCGCACCCGGCGCCCCCCCGCGCCCCCGCCTCACGCGGCAGCCGGCGCTGTGCGCGGAGGAGCCGCCCCCCTCCCCCGCGGCGCGCGCGCTGCACACCATCCCCTCGGCGGCGGAGACGGACCTGCAGCTGGAGGAGCAGGACTCGCGCTGAGCCCCCTCCCCTCCTCCCCCCTCCCCCCACTCCCGCCCCGCGCTCACGCCGACAGAGTGTCTTAACGTACCGTCCATTAGAAGGCGCGCACAGTGCAGATAGTGCGATGCAGTGTTAGTGCCACTGAGTGAATGCTGTAGGCATGTGATGCATACTTTACTTACCGAGCTCCGAGCGAAGCGAGCCAGTGCAGTGCAGTGCAGTGATGTAGATTTTATTTATTTATTTTGTACAGTATTAATGCATCCATGACGCAACTATAGGTATTATATAGATAAGTAAAGCAAACGAGTATTACGACAGAGAAGTATTTATTTAGACAAATTTATAAAAGAGTAGGTAGTATTTGTAACGTTGTATTTATATTGTATTTTATGAATCAAATAAGTATGTACGAGTATGTTATACCTACTGAGTACGATCGGTTAGTACTTTCCAGTATTTATAGATTTAGGTCTCCGCGTTTAGATAATTAATTATGGAACTACCGACATTAAAAGAACTTATAACTGGTATACCTGACTGTTATTGTAATAACAAGCTCAGTTCCGTTCGTTTAGTGTAGTAGATGCACGAGGTATAGCAGGAACCTCCGTGACAGATCCCAGTTGGCGCCTCGTCCTCGCAGCTCAGCCCAGTGGGCCCCAGTGGGCCCCAGTGGGCACCGGTGGGCGCCGGGAACACACGCGGGACACGAGCGGAGCGAAGCGAGCGCGTTGCTCGCAATGTTTTACTTCACCGTTTGAGAACACTAGCACACATTTATAATAGTACTTAGATCCCCGGATTGTAAGTACGCACAGTACCGATGCGTGGCGCCGCCAGCTCAACTATAAAACTTAGTGCCAATTACATAGATGTAAGAATACCTTACGATTAAGTACAATAATATTGTAAAAAAATATGTTAAGGCTATAGTCATGAAATCTTTAATTTATACTCTATTGTTTGTTATTGTTATCTATTAAAAAATTTAAACCTGGTAAATTTAATCACATAGGTACAAGTGCAAAAACATTGTTTTATTTTTCTTGGTAGACCTTCTTAAAAGAGCTCACTCAGCTTTTGCCGGGTTCTGATGCAGTTTCTTCCAATTGAGTGTTTGAATGCGGTCTCCTTGACTTCCCTGTAGGCACAGCTGACAGCGACCTTCTCTTTGAAGTGGCTCATGTTGGGCTCACGGCACGGCTCATGTCACTTATCCTCGGCCTTCCTCTTCCTCTGCTATCTTCCAACGGTAGGTAAGGTACCTTCTCGGTAGCTACCTACCTAATAGGTCTATAATTGAAACATAGGTAACGAAAAGCTCAAAGACGGTGCTAACAAGCATAACGATCTGTACATCCACCTATTCAATTTGAATAATGTAAGTTACTTACCTTCTATACACCTCCATTTTGTAACATCCAGAATAAATAAGGACGGCTTCAGCAGAGGCCTAGTGTTAGCAGCACTGTTTTTTTTTGTTAGTAGCCTCTGCTGAATCGGTCCTTAATTTTATACTAGAATTACAAAAAAGGTGTGTATTAAGGTTAGGTAGGTAGGTAGGTGTTACTATTTATTATGAGTATTTTAAGATGTTAAAGTTGTTTAAATTGTGTTAAGTATGAAACATTATATTTAGAGACATAGTATTTATTTTAGGGTAGGTAATAATCTAAATCGATAGGTAGCCTACCTACTTACCTGTAGTTACAATGGGTACTTAATGTGTACAGTGTCTATAGTACATAGGTAATAATGGTGTGCGTGGGCACATGTTGAGTGTGTGTCATATTTATTGATTCTGTACAAATACACACGATGTGGAAGATTTATGACGACGTTTTATTTGTAAAGCCAATCCATCGGACCTACTTCCTTTCACCACTCTCCTTCACAGAAACACAAGATTACTAGTATAGTATTATCTTATCTGTGACAAGATGAAATAAACAAAAAAGTACCTTGAAAATTCCCCGGTCTAACCATAATGTATCTCAACATATCAAGAATCAGTATGTTACATTAATAAATAGTGCTGAGCCATGTTGTGTCCGTCCGTCCCGTCGCGTCGTCGCTTCAGAAGTCGCGCACAGAACATGTTTTATTTTATTTTATTTATATATAACCATTGCCCTATCCTTACAGGAGTATCTTATTACAATAGTGTTATTAATTTAACAAATACCCGCATTACGCGACACAGGAAATGCCAGAATTTAGATACGGCGAAAATTGGCGGTTTTTCGGGCGGACTTCAAAGGAAGGGCAACACTGGCGAGCGTTTCAACCACAGACTATAGATAAGAGTAGTAGTCAATACTCAACTCACACAGACTTTAAAACCAGAACCTGAGACAGAGCTCATCATGGTGTACAAAATACTAGAGTTGCCGCGAATAGTGGTTATAGCGAATAGTCGAATACCGATTAATCGCCATTCACTTTGGCGAAAAGTCGAATAACTCGACATCACTATTCGACATAAGAAACACATTAAACACATTAAAAATATTTCTAATTTCTTCCAAGGTTGTGAGAAAAGAAAACAATAAAGTTAAAGAAATCTGTTTCGTGTTATACATAAATGTAGTACATTACTACGTATTATATGTAGTAAATTTAATTTTACACTTTTAAATGCTGGCAACCCTTTTCATGGTTTACGGGGAATACCCCGTTTTTACGAGAAAAACGAAACCGACTTCCTCCCGAACGTGCAGAAAAAAATGTTGATTTGCACCACAATCTGCCTCTGTTGGATTTTAAATATTAATTAAAAAGCATAACTAATTTAATTTCTTGAATATGATAAGCACAGGCACATATTACAGATAATAATTGATATTTTGTATTGTTTTAATAGGGAAAATAATTAAAAAAATGTTTATTTTTAACTCATTAGTTTTTTTGTTCAATAAAAGTTTATTTTAGACGACTATTCGCCGAATGCCGAATAATACTAGCTATTATTCGGTATTCGACGAATATCAAAAAAATGTCGAGTAATGCCGAATACCGAATAATAGCGAGTATTCGCGGCAACTCTACAAAATACACAAGAAACAGTTGAGCTATCTGCAGATCGTCACAAACGATCTAGAGATAGCTCAACTGATCCAAATACGTGCCAGACGGAAGCGTTCCCAAGACGCTGGCGGCATTGCCACGCTGAATAGCAATGCTAAAAATAATGTTGGCTAGAATACATATAACCAAAATTAAACAACAGAACTCAAAATAACACCAGAAAAACCATTAGAATGAAAAAGCTAAGTGACTTCCCAAAATGACAGAAAACTAATCCCATACTAATCCCCATGATATGAATATAACATTGACTTGAAGTTGACAATGGGATTCTTATTCTGTCATTTTGGGAAGTCACATAGCATTTTCATTTGACTGAGTCTATTAATACAGGTACTGTACGAACAATTTATAATTATTAATACGGTTACCGTACGAACAATTCATAATTATTAATACGGGTACTGCGGGGGGAGGGGAGGGCACCATTCTTGAAATTAAGTAGGCATAAAAAAAAAACCTAACAACCTTCTGTTACTTTTGTGACTTAAGTCGGAGTGCCCCGAATTTGAATCTGGATTTTTAAAACACTTTACAGTCGCTTAGAAGGCGTAGTAAAGTTAAAATTTGGGTTGGCTTTAGTATTGTTAGGGAGGAGGAGGGACGGGGGAGGGGTCCTCTCTGCACTGACATGCACCATTCTTGAAATTAAGTAGGTATAAAAAAAAAAAACCTACCAACCTACTGTTACTTGCCCCGAGTTTGAATAATATCCGTATGAATATACTCATTATAAAATTGAATAAATGTACGAATAAATATAATTTATTCATCCAGCACCCGTCCAAATAGTCACTTCCTTTTCATTTTATTTGTTTTTCTGGTGTTTATGTTTTGTTGTGTAATTTCGAAGAATATTCTCTATGTTTATGGAAACATAGAGAATATTTATTCTTCGAAATCCTGCAGGCAGCCCGTCCCGGGCCGGCGAACATTCAAGCTGTTTACATGCATGCCGTGCAGCCCGGCGAGCTGCCTGGCGAGTTGCGCGGCATGCAACCAGTGTTACCAGGTACACGGTACCTGGATGCACGGTATTTTTGGCTTAAACGCGGTATACGGTAATGTTTCACTACCGTGTCATTTACTACGGTATTTTTAATTATGAATTACCTTGACAGTCAATATGTAAATAATTACGAAGTAGGTATTCCCCGATCATCAAAATACGTCTAAATGTAAAAGTATGCCCTTTGCCCTGCCCACTAGTTAAACAATTAGTGTATATGAAAATTGCTTGTATAATAAATGAATGAATGAATCGCTTTCTCGCAACTCTCACCGTATTCTTTTTTCTTCGATAGTTTTGTTGGTGTTTGATGTTTGGCAAGTGCGCAGTGCATTATTCAATGAAACAATACTTTTAATTTCGTTCGACACAACGTACCTACACAAAAATGGGTACTAGTGATAGTGACACTGATAGCTACGAGACAGATAAAGGAACGTCATCACTTAAAACTAAAAATCAAACAATAATATGACATTTTCTCTTGACGTTGCACGGTAATATGCATGGTATTTTTTAAATCTAAACACGGTAATATGGGGCTGAAACACCGTATTTTTAAATCATACACTACCGCTCTCAACACTCGACGACGCACGACTGAGCGGCCTGCGAATATGTAGCCAAGACAAGTTCGCGGCAAGTTCGCGGCCCGCGAGCCCTTTGTCGCGGGACAAAATACCGACAATTTTCGGGGAACGAGCCGCGAAGCCGCGAAGAATATGCGAATCGGATCCACACTCATGCTTCGCGGATGTTTCGCGCCTTCGCGCGCGATCCGCGCGCGAGTGTGGATAGGGCTTTATGAATGTACACTGAAGTGTGCAAACTATCGGACGTAATGCCACGTTTCCACGCGTGCGTTCAACTCGACATTCAACGTGCACATTCACATTCACGCGCGTGGAAACGGTACGCCCGAGCCCGTAAACGCGCCCGTGAACGTGAATGCCGCGAACCGGGCGAGTGTCGGTTTTTTGATGAATGTGCGGGCGCCCGGTGACTATTTACACGCGCGCGGGCCAAATTGGTGTTGCCAACTATACAGATTTATCTGTATTTATACAGAATTTAGGGTAGTATTACAGATTACAGATTTTACCCTTCTTTTATACAGATTTTTGGAATCTGATTTAGTCTATGATAAGATGAACATCTTTAAACATAATAAAGGCAAAAAATATTCATTTAGATCCACTTTTGATAATACTATTAGTATAGTTAATATAGTTACTAAGACTTCACTGTCTGTCCGTCTGACTGTTTGTCTGTCTATCTGTCTCGTAGCTATCAGTGTCACTATCACTACCCATTTTTGTGTAGGTACGTTGTGTCGAACGAAATTAAAAGTATTGTTTCATTGAATAATGCACTGCGCACTTGCCAAACATCAAACACCAACAAAACTATCGAAGAAAAAAGAGTACGGTGAGAGTTGCGAGAAAGCGATTCATTCATTCATTTATTATACAAGTAATTTTCATATACACTAATTGTACTAATTATACATATTATACCGTAGAAAATGACACGGTAGTGAAACATTACCGTATACCGTGTTTAAGCCAAAAAAACCGTGCATCTACGGTAATTACCGTGTACCTGGTAACACTGGTTGCATGCCGCGCAGCTCGCCAGGCAGCTTGCCGGGCTGCACGGCATGCATGTAAACAGCTTGAATGTTCGCCGGCCTGGGACGGGCTGCATGCCACGCAGCCCGCCAGGCAGCCTGCCGGGCTGCACGGCACGCATGGAAACATAGCATAAGCCGTGGACGTCGGACGCGTCCGATAGTTTGCACACTTCAGTGTATATAGTACATTCATTAGCTAGATATCTATCAGTCGCGGCTGTCAGCCGCGTCCGTCGGACGCGTCCGCCTAATATGTTCCCAGCTTTATAAAGTGATATTCTGATTTGATCGAAAAGGTTTCTGATGGTTTTGAAAACAAAAGACCATCATTTTGTTTTCAAAGCCAAGTAGGGCCGACTCGACTTGACGGAAAAGTATTTTATCTTTGTAATATATTATCATTAATCTCAGTAAATTACTAAACAAAATAACAAAATTTATCCGAATATGTAATTGTAGGTATTATCAATTTATCATTAATCTCAGCTGCTTATTACAAAGCAATATTACATTTTTTTCCGAAATGGACAGATGTCATTCATTAAGAAGAAGTTGACAATGACAGATGCCAAAAGAGCGAATGAAAGCGAAAAAGAAGAAGCTTAGCTTTGTAGAATAATAAAAAAAGATCATTTGTGTAAGATTTACTATTTGCAATAAAACTCGCTTTGCGTTTTAATTCTAATTTGTTTTGTTTGTCCCTTCAATATTGGCGTAAGATTTTTTATACTATCTCACCATGAGTTACATGCTAGGACACTTACACAACGGCTGGCAGGTAGATCAAGCCATTCTCTCTGAAGAAGATCGTGTCGTGGTGAGTTTTCGAGCTCGTTTCCTTGCTTTTGAAAAACTAAACTTATTAATACGATCTTACTTAATGAGTACTATTGAGCTAACATCAAAATGTAATTGTTCAGGTGATCAGGTTCGGCCACGACTGGGACCCCACGTGCATGAAGATGGACGAGGTGCTGTACAGCATCGCCGAGAAGGTCAAGAACTTTGCCGTCATCTACCTGGTGGATATCACCGCCGTGCCAGACTTCAACAAAATGTACGCCATTTACATTATTTCATTTAAACATAAAGATACCTACCCATGAGGCAAATAAATAATGATGTAGATATGCACTGATTTTGCTTTGACAATAGGCAGCAATACTTTTGAAAATCAACTTCAGTCTGTATCTAACAAACAAATTATTTTTGCAGGTACGAGTTGTACGACCCATGCACGGTGATGTTCTTCTTCCGCAATAAACACATCATGATAGATTTGGGAACGGGAAACAACAACAAGATCAACTGGCCTCTCGAAGACAAACAAGAAATGATTGACATCATCGAGACAGTGTACCGAGGGGCTCGTAAGGGCAGAGGTCTCGTCGTCTCGCCTAAGGACTACTCCACTAAATACAGATATTAGTCATGTGTAATAGTGCACATCAGGATGCCTGTTCGAATACGCATGACAGTAATGTTCTCTGTCAACAACATTACTGGATGTTAGCAAACAAGAGCAAGGCCACCAATAAGTTCAGCCAATAAAAGAAAGGGACCATTGTTCAAGGATGCCGCATTGTAAATAAAACTGCAAAACCCTAACTAAAGCTGAGCTCGTCAGTTTAACTTGGTGATCATGGAGGAATAATTAATATATATGTTCCAACTACTGTGTATAGACCTACCTCGGCTTACTTCCATGTTGCTTTACCCTATACACAGGGTCCATGTGATACTGACTTACACCTAAGAACTATGCATGTACCTAAACTAAACCATGTGTATGCAATAAATGTATCGAATGTTTAAGAATCATTGTGGTTGGAATGTGTGAGCTGTTAACATTGTTTTAAATGTTATGTATGTATTAAGTTAATGTATAATTCAAGTTGTAAATAAAGAAATTATGCTGAACTAATTTTTATTTTCATAGCCTTAGAATTGAGGAATCCTATTCTGTATGCCGGGCCGCTGCGGTCACATTCACAGATTAATACTATCACGCACGGACTACTAGTACACACCATACATTGCCAAATCTTAGTTAGCTATACAGTCAGCAAGAAAATATATTAGTTAAGGTAGTCTGTAGGTACCTATCTACCTAAGATAATTTAAAAATGAGTGAGCAAAAATAAAACAATAAAACACTTGAGAAAATGTACGTTTATTCAGTCTTAAACATACGCGGTTGATGTAAGCTCGGCCGCGCCACCGGAGTGCTACCGGAGCGACGCCGAGCCTCCGGGAAGGACATTCAGCAAGTTTGATCAATGTTGTGTTCTAGTTTATTAGAGCTAGTACCTACCACATTTAGGATTGAAAGGAATATGTACTTGACTAAGGACAACTTGTTGAGTAAGTTTAGAATACAAATATAAAGGCAAAAAAGATTTGAAGTGAAACACAGGCAGTGCAGGACATGACTAGTTCACTGCCGCGCTTCCCCCCGCTACTCCACACCACTCCACCACTCCACCACACCACGCCTGCGCCACTGCGGGAGTGCCACTGAATGTAGCCGCGTCTGGAGTTCACATGTATTTCAAGTAAAGGTGATGAAACGAATCTCGGTCGGTATACAATCGAGTGCATTCATTAATAAGTGACGACCCCTCGGCCCCCGGCACTCGGCACTCGGCACTCGCTAAGCACTTCGTTACGCGTTACGTTACATTCAGTCGCGCAGCTCTCATCTACCTCCATTGCGGAACTCTTACAATAGACTTTAATCATTTTCAGACTCGAACATTACAATAACAGATAATGAGTAAAAATATTTTGAAACGGCAGCAATACATGAACGGAATGGCATCCAAACGAGTCGTGCAATAAGGTTCTTCCATCTTTCGGCGGGTCTAGTTGGCGGGGGGGTCCAGCTGGAGGTCGGCGAGGGGCGGGGTGGCGGTGGGGGGCGCCGTGGGGGGCGGAGTGGGCGTGTCCAGGCGCCAGTCGAGCGCCGCCGGGGTCCAGATGGAGGCCAACGACTGGAAGGGGTCGTAGGGGCGCACGGCGCGGGGCGCGGGGAACCCGGGCGGGGGGCGCACGGCGTCCGCGCCGGGGGGAGGGGCCGCGCGGGGGCCCGCCGCTCCCCCGCCCACACCCGCGCCCCACAGCCACGCGGCGCCCGGCGCCATCGGCTCGACCGAGGAGCCCCACAGCGACTCCAGCGAGCGGTAGCCTGGAGCGTCCTCCTCTGTCGAACGGAGCCACGGTCAACGAGCTTCCTTCACTAACGTCCGGACAACGGTCGCACCCTCACGACCGTTTCCGGACTAAATTAGAAATCATAAACGAATAAAAGAAGCGTTCGAAAGCGGTGAAAATAAAGGAGCGCAACAGAAAAATAAAAACCTCCGTTCCACGTGACGTGCGCGTGCGCGTGCGCGTGGTCGATGACGCGCGGCAGGTACTGACCGGGCGTGGGCAGGGGCGCGGGGGGCGGCGGCGGGGGCGCGGCGGGGGGCCACGCGGGCGCGCCCCCGTAGTAGAACAGCGAGTGCGAGCCGAGCCGCCGCCGCACGTCCGACCCGATGGGCGCCAGCGTGCCGGCCGCCCCGCCTGCTCCTCCGCCTGCACAACCATACATCGTACTAGTACAAGGACACGCCTATATACATATCGATCACTAAGGTTCAGATCAGATAGCTCGCCCTCGCTTCCATCACGGAATCGGGTCCGGCAGGATGGGTCGTACCTTCGTTGTTGTTGGCGACGTTCCCTCGCGACACCACGTCGCTCCAGCTGGCGCCCCAGCGCACGGCGGGCTGCGCGCTGGGCGGGGGCGGGGGCGGCGGCGGCGGCGGCGGCGGGGGCGTGCGGCGCGCGGGCGAGGGGGCGCGCGGCGCGGGGGAGGCGGGGCGCTCGCTGCGCCGCCGTGCCGCCGCGCGCTCCTTGCGCGGGTGCGGCGGGCGCGGCGCGGGCGGCGGCGCGGGCGCGGGGGGCGCGGATAGGGCGCCGCTGGCCGCCAGCTCGTGCGCGTGGCTCTCCACTGCCTTGCGCTCGCTGCGCCGCGCCTCCGCACCCTCGCGCCGCTGCCGGGACCCTGCGACACATCACACACATTACATTTTGAATACAATATAACACCCAAACCTAACAGAGAAGATAAATCTGGGTTCGTAATATAAAATCATATAATAAACTTGATAAGTAATAGAATTGAAATGCTGATGCGTGTGGCTTTTACTTTTTTGACATCGTTGCACCGATGTGCAACAGTTAAAGCAACATGTGGAAAACTTACCTCTAGTAGGGGCATGCGCGGGCGCGACGAAAAGGGGGGGTGCGTGCGGGGGGGGCGCACGCTCCTCCCCCGGGGACGACGACTCCTCACTGGAGGAGTGCTCGGCCTCCACGCGCCGCGGCAGCAACGCGTAGCTGCAACCACATGCAGACATTACTCCTCCACTAGCGACCGGAATAACGAAGAGAAGGTCATCGCGCCGACTCGTACCTGTCCCGGAGCGGCGGCGGGGACGAGTCCGGTGACGAGGAGGAGGCGTCCCCGCGCGGCGGCGGCGGCGGCGGCGGGGCGGGGGGGGCGGCCCCCTCGCCCTCCTCGTCCGAGCGGGAGTCGTCCTCGGGCGGGGGGGCGGCGCGCCACCGCTCGAAGGCGAGCCGCTCGGCGTGCGCGTCCGCCGGCGCGGGCGGCAGGCGCGGGCGCGGCGCGCGGCGGCGGCGGGGCGCGGCGGCGGGCGCGGGGAGGGGCGCGGCGCGCGGGCCCGGCGCGGGGGAGGGCGCGCGCGCCAGGGAGCGCAGGTCGAGGGGCGCGCACGCCCCCGGCGCCCCCTGCGCCCCCTGCGCCTCGCGCGCGCTGCGGTGCCGCCGGAGCGCGCGCTCCGCGTCCGCGCCCGCTAGACCCGCCGCTCCTGGAACGACAACAAACCGATGTTTTTTTTTTTTTTTTTTTTTTTTTTTTTTTTTTTTTTATTTAGGTTCTCAAAACTGGACGTTACACTATGTACAGTAATAATATGGCACGTGGCTAGAAAAGACATAGGCGAGTGTACGGCCTTCTAGATGAGAACACAGCATGCATAAAATGAATAATATACCTGCTACACTAGAACTATTTAGACAACAGAAATTACATAATTTAGTATAGAAAAGAATTATATAAGTTGAGCAAAGATTAAATTAAATTAAACAAAAAAAAAACAATGGATTTGTTAAATAAAAACACACAAAATCAAGCGAGAAAGGATACTAAAACTTAAAGTTAATAATAAAATATAAAAAACGGATGAAAAGTTTAGGTGTTGCCTGCGGGCAGTCTCTTTATCGACGAGACTGATGTTGAAAAAATGTCCAGTTCTTGACAGATGTCATTGTACGACGAGCACATTCTATATATTGGTGAATGTTGACTATACTTAGCATGGCAGAACGGAAGATTGAACGTTTTTCTATTTTGAAGACGGCTCGAGGGACGCGGGATGGCTAATTGAAATTTATGAAGTAAATTGGGGCTGTCTATTTTACCATTTATTATTTTGTGTAGAAACACAATGTCGGCTAGTTTCCTTCTGTGTGCTAATGTGTCCATATGAAAGTGAGCAAGTCTAGATTCGTAAGAGTCTAGTTTTCGACAAAGATTGTTAGCATACGTAAGATGATATAAGAATTTTTTCTGGAGTCTCTCCAGTCGCCCAATATGTACTTGGTAAGAAGGACTCCAAATAGGGCTACAATATTCCAGAAGACTACGGACATAGCAATTAAAGAGAATAATGGGAACTTCAAAGTCATTGAAAAATTTCGTTTGCCTTATAACAAAGCCTGCTAGTCGTGCGCCTTTTTTGGTGATGTGGTCAATATGTTCACGAAAATCAAGCTTGGCGTCAACTACTACTCCCAAGTCACGCATTTTAGAAACCTCTGCAATCGGCGTATTGCCAATAAAGTAAGTGGCTGGAGTTGGGTTAGTTTTTCTCGAAAATTTGAGGTGAAAGCATTTTGAAGCGTTTAAAACCATGTTATTCAGAGCACACCAGGCGTCTATTTTATGAATGTCAGTCTGTAGACCCGTAATATCCTCATGAGAGCGAATGGTTCTGTACAGCTTGAGATCATCAGCAAATATTTGAAAATTTGATGTTATGGAGTCGCATAAGTCATTGACAAACACCAGAAAGAATAAAGGTCCAAGGTGTGAGCCTTGGGGTACGCCCGATGGGACTACCCTCGCAGGAGACTTGAAGCCACGAACTTTGACTAGTTGAGAGCGGTTTTGGAGATACGAATCACACCATCGCAACAGAGACCCACAGATCCCAGCATGTCCAAGTTTTTGAATTAGTAGGTCATGATTGACTAGATCAAACGCCTTAGAAAAGTCTGTGTAAATTGCATGCACTTCAAGTTTGGCATCGAATGCTTCTGTTATGTCACTAACATAACCAAGGAGGTTTGATGCAGTTGACCTACCTGGTAAAAAGCCGTGTTGTTCGGGTACGAGTAGGGATTTCAGATGGAAATACATTCTTTTTTGAACCATTGATTCAAAGAGTTTACCTATTGATGACAGAATAGAAATTGGTCTGTAGTTTGCAATGTCACCGTGGTCCCCTTTTTTGTGGATAGGAGTAATATGTGCGAGCTTCCATTTTGAGGGAAAAGACCCACATTTAAGAGATTTATTGAATAGTATATGCAATGGCTTAGCTAGTTGCGCTGCACACGTTTTAAGGAACACGGGAGGGATTGAGTCTGCACCTGGGCCCTTGCTTACGTCCAGATGCTGAATAGAGTCAAAAACGTCCTGTTCGGAGAGAAAGTATGAGCTGAGTAAAGAATGATGGTTTATTGGCTCTTTGGTGTGATTGGATGTTGTTTGACCGTCACTATAGATGGAGTGGAAGTATTCCGAAAACAGGTTGCTTATTTCTTGACCACCTTGGACGCTTTGGTTGCCAAGGAACATTTCGTCTGGGACTTCATCACTATTTGCCCTGAACGACTTGATGAAAGTCCAAAAGTATTTAGGGTTTTTCTTAATATGGATTTTTGCGTCAGTCTTAAGTTTATTCAAGCATTCCACCATCATCTTGTCGGATCTTTCTCGCAGGACTTGATAGGTTAAGCGGTCTCTTGGATTACCATACAACTTGTAACGCCGATGGTATTGCGCTTTTTCTTTAAGAGCCATCTGGAGTCCACGACTAAACCAAAACGGATACTTACTACATCCCTTTCTACTCAGTGGGGTATAAGTCTCAATTACAGGCATGATTAGATCATAGAACACATCAACATCACTATCAATAGTCCCGCCCGATTTCAATAGATGGCTCCAGTCTATTTTTTCTAGGTCTCCAATTATGTTTTCATAGTTTGCTTTGTCAAAGTTTAGGACTATGGATTTCTGCTTTTTAGGAGATTTGTTCATACTTAGTTTAAAATAAATGAAAAGTGCTGGGTGGTTACTGTCCAGAGTACATGTCCATGTTACAAATTGTCGCCAATACTACAATAACTAACGAGCTATCGGTAGAATCAAGTTGATTCGTCAATGTTGTCTCGCGGTGGTAGTGAAGTAATTGGAGGGCGATGATGAAGGGTGGTAGGTGTGTGTGTGTGTGTGTGTGGGTACCGATGAGGGCGAGCAGCGCGAGGGCGAGCGCGAGCGCGCGCAGGTGCGGCTCGAAGGGCGCGCGCGGGGCGTGCGGCGCGGGGGGCGCGCAGCCGGCCAGCAGGCGCGCGGGGGTGAGCCCCGCCAGGCTCCAGCGCGCCCAGCTGCCGCCCACCGACACCGACAGCGTCGTCTGGAACAACGCACCGCTCACTCACCTCACTTGCCTGACCTGTTGCTGCTGGTGAACCATAATGCTGACCGTTTGCTCCACCAGCACACATAGGTTAAATAATAAATCAATAATATCGTGGTCAATCCACGCAGCACAATCAAGCCCCAAAGGAAACAGAGCTTGTATTATGGGAACCAGATAGGTGGGTACTGTCCGCATACCCTGGTTAATAGTGAAACTCAAGTAAATTTTTACTGATACATAATAATATTTTTCTTAAACATGCGCGGAAATATTGTCATTACTTTTGAATATAGAACACGCGAAGTATCATTATTTACGTAGACTGAAAAACCAAAATCACTTCCCGGCGCGTTCTCGCTCCGGCAATGTTGTATGAAACGGTGTGCTGTTTGAATTTAGAACTCTTTCGTACACATTGCGTTCTCGTGGCTGTATAGCCACAGATGCGTTGCCACAGATTCGGCACAAACTGTAAAATAAATAAATAATTGGCGGTAAAGCGGAGTTCGTTGTTATTTGGTTAATAAAATAGTACATTATTGCAAAGGCAGCGAAATAGGCAATTGCAGGTCGAGTATGAGTTTGATTCGGCCGAGGCATATATAGTGCTTTTCTTAAAAAAATGCAAGGAAATAAAAAATAAATTTACGTAATAAATTTATTTTTTATTAACCAAATAACAACGAACTCCGCTTTACCGCCATTTTTTTATTTTTTTTTACCGTTTGTGCCGAAAGGTAAACGCATCTGTGGCTATACAGCCACGAGAACGCAATGTGTACGATAGATGAAAGAGTTCTAAATTCAAACAGCACACCGTTTCATACAACATTGCCGGAGCGAGAACGCGCCGGGAAGTGATTTTGGTTTTTCAGTCTACGTAAATATGATACTTCGCGTGTTCTATATTCAAAAGTAATGACAATATTTCCGCGCATGTTTAAGAAAAATAAATTTATTATGTAAAAGACCCTTTTTTATTTCCTTGCATTTTTTTAAGAAAAGCACTATATATAACTCGGCCGAAATGGCAATTGCCTGTCTCGTATCATTGAAACTCATACTCGACCTGCAATTGCCTATTTCGCTGCCTTTGCAATAATGTACTAATGTAAGAAAACTATGATAAAAGATGGAATATTGAGACGCGAAATATGATAATTGATGACCGAACGCTAACTGATGTAGTGAATTAAATTGTTATAAGTAATATTGTTTTTTGTAAATACACACTTAGATAGCTAGTTAGATATAATATAATATCCAGCAGACACAATAATATTTGTTCTCGGCACGCCACGGCTGTTATCCAGGTATTCAATGCTGGGCGTTGTTTTGTACGGAACTTGTCTGAGTTCGGAGGAAGGTGGATGAAATTGGTGAAGGCAGTTTGTGGTTTCCGACGATGTAATATCGTCTAATTGGCAGTAGGTCTGCGCTGTAGGTGGGGGCGCTCGGCTGAATGACTGACGCGAGTGACGCGGTCCATCGCCCCCTCCCGCGGTACTCGGGGAATGAAGCTTTATGCTTTAACACTCCATAATATCGTCCAGTTTTGCATGCACTTGCCTTTCAGTGCTCATGCGTGGAAACCGAGCGGGCGCGGATAGCCCACATCCGCCTCGTGACTCATCGACGTCGTAGCAAAATGTAAAATAAAACATGTGCAACGAACCAACATCTTTATTCTCTCGATGTCGCGGACATCGAAGGTCCTTCGAGCCTCCGACTCTGTGATGTAGGCTGCAGTGTGGAGCAGCAGGTGTGGGTGCGGGTGTGTGTGGTGTGTTACCTGCGTGTTGGTGTTGGTCCAGTCGGCGGCGTAGTGCAGATGGAGCGTGTGCTTCTCCCCGGGCTGGAGGGTGAGCGGCGCGCAGGGCTGCAGGCGGAAGGCGGCGCCCACGCAGGCGGCGCCGCCCACGCGCCAGCCGCGCAGGCGCACCGCCACGCGCCCCGTGTTGCGCACCGCCAGCGCGCGCCGCGCCACGCCCGCGCCCCCCCCGCCCCCCGCGCCCCCCGCGCCCCCCGCGCCGCACTCCGTCACCTCGAAGAGGATGGGCGCGGAGGAGTTGGCGCGCCGGCCCGCCAGCTCCACGCTCGGCAGCACGCCGCGCCCCGTCACCAGCACGCGCTCCAGCACCGTCAGGTTGTTCCTGCAGCACACACGCGCACATTAGCCCTGCAGCGTGCCCTATACGTCCTGTATAGTTGGCAGGCGCGTCAGTTACCTGAGATACAAGTAGGCGGCGAGGTCGGCGGGCTGCGTGGGCGCGAACGTGACCGTGAACTCGACCTCCGCCCCCGGCTGCAGCAGCAGGTAGGGCGCGCCCCCGCCCCCGCCCGCGCCCCCCTCGCGGTAGGCAGCGGCGCCCCCGCGCGTCACGCGCCACTCCCCCACCTGGAACGAGGGGGCCGACCACACGCACCCCACGCACGCGCCGTGCTCCTCACCGCCCCCCCTACAAACACACATCGAACCTTCGACATAAGTTATGCACGGTCACTATCATAGTTTATTTTAGTTGGGTAAACTTAAACCATAGTGGCTTGACCGCGCGGGCACTAGGGCTCCGGAAAACTTGTGAATTTAGAACTCGTTAAGCAGACACGAAGGATTTTAAAATCTTAGCCATCAAAGTTAGCTCCCATGAGTAACTCCATGAACATATTTTTGTTACTCAAATTATTTAATATATTTATTTCATGATACTCACAGCAGCAGCGGATGCACGGCGAGTCGTGGCTGCAGCAGCAGCGGGCGCTGCGCGGGGTTGTGCGCGCGCAGGTGCAGCGGCAGCGTGGCGCCCACGCCGCACAGCGAGGCGCGCGCCCCTCCGCCCCCCTCGCCCCCCGCCCCCGCGCCCCCCGCGCCCCCCGCGCCCGCGCCCGCGCGCCACACCGCCGGCCACGCCGTGCGCGCCGTCACCGACACCGCCGTCTGCACCACCTGCACACGCGACACGTTCAACAAGCGGTGCCGCAGCCGGGTGGATGTGTCCACAGGCAGAGAGCGGCGCGGTACCTCGGTGGTGTGCAGCAGCAGCGTGTAGTTGTGCAGCGTCGGGGCGAGCATGGTGTGCCGCGCGCGCTGCAGCGCCGCGTCCGCGTGCAGCGCCGCCGCGTCCTGCCGCGCGCCGCGCGCCAGCCACGCCGCGCCCTCTGCACACACCCGCCACACGTTACTACACCGAGCACTCTGCCCTCGTACCCTCGCCCTCTCACACCCACGGTACGCACCGGGCGTGTCGAGCTGCAGGCCGGTGCAGCAGTGCGGCTGGCAGAGCGCCTCGGGGGCGAACTGCACGCGCCCCACCACCCGCCGCCCCGGGCCCACCTCCTGCTCCCCCGACGCCCTGCAACACACACACACACGCATCATGTAGCGAGTGCCGCGCGTGCCGGCACTACACGCGGCGCTAGTGTACTCACAGGAAGGAGAGCGCGGCTGGCGCGGGCGCGGGCGTGACGCGCAGCACGCGCATGCGCACCGACATGCTGCTCTCCAGCTCCAGCGGCGCGCTCGCCCACACGTACTGCAACACACATGCGCACGGGGCGTATTACTACAACAGCACGCGCGCGCGCCCTGCTATAGTGCGCGGTGGAGAGTGGACAGTGGGTAGGTGCGTACCGGCGCGGCGGGCGGCAGCAGGAGCGCGTGCGCGTGCAGCGAGCCGCGGCGCGCGTGCAGCGTCACGTGCGCGGAGACGCGGCCGTGCGCGGTGTGCGCGTGCGCGGCGCCCGCCAGCGCGCCCTCCGCCGCCGGCGTCAGCAGCGTGAGCGTGGCGTCGTGCGCCGCGCCGGCCGGCACGCAGGCCGCGCCCCCCCCCCGCCCCCGCCGCCGCCCCCGCCTGCAGGTGGAAGTGCGCCTCCCCCCGCGGCAGGTGCGCCGCCAGCCGCACGCCGCACAGCGCCACGGGCCCGGCGTTGCGCAGGCGCGCGCGCACCGCGTGCCGCCGCGACGTGCCGAGCGCGCCCAGCCGGAGAGTGCCGTCCTCAGAGTTGGGCCACTCCCATTCCTGGAACGCACCAAACACCCGCGTCAGCTTATCTTACCACGACTACTATAAATCTAGCTCTGTTTTAGTTTTTTTTAAATAAAAGTTACCATTCTATAAAATTTGCGTGAGGCCTTCGTCCAACAAAGGAATGAGTCGCGGATTCAGATCTCACGTGGCTTACTTTTGAAACGATAATGAAAATCATGTTTATAAATGATTAAACAACTGACTATTTTGAGTGTTCCCTCGTAGAGCAGCAGCGGGAGCGTGTAATCCGACAGGTTGGTGCGCAGCGTGAGCCAGGTGCGCAGGCTAGGGGGCGCTGTGCCGGCGGGGGCGGGGGGCGTGGGGGCGGGGGTGCGCAGCCGCACGCGCAGCGCCGCGCCCGACGCCCCCGCCTCCACCACCAGCGGCGTCAACACCTCCATCTGTGACAACCACACACACACATAACACACACACCGCTACCGTTCAACAATACGTACAGAATGCAATCTGCATGCAAAGTGCGCAAGACCAACGCACACATAGACGCGGCAAACAAACACTATGGCCCGTATTCCGAAACAGTGCTTGAGTCTGAGTCAAGCCTCAAGCACAGATTTTTGACACTTTTCAATGGAGAACTGTCATAAAATCTATGCCTGAGGCTCGACTCAGACTTGAGCATTGTTTCGGAATACGGGCCTATATCTTGGACCAGCTGGGACCACGCGAGCGCGACTGTCATCCACTAGAGATACCTATCTTGCAACTTTTTAATGTAATAAGAATTATAAGTTTAAAAAACTTAAGAAACCGACTTCATTGTCAAATGGTTAAACCGATTTTAATCAAATTTGTTTAGGACAATCTGGACGTAAGAATAACCTTCCAAATAAAAAAATAATTTTCTAAATCGGTTCATAAATGACGGAGGCATGCAGTTACAAACATTAAAAAAATTATTTAAAAAAAATGGCAACACCGATTTTTATAAAATTAAAATGGGACCAATCTGGAAACAGTACCTTTCAGATAAAAAAAATATTTTTCAAATCGGCTCACAAATGACGAAGTTATGCGGTAACAAACATTAAAAAAAAAATACAACCGAATTGAGAACCTCCTCCTTTTTGATTGGAAGTCGGTTGAAAATGGAGCAATAAAAAATTAATTACAACGGAACCCGAAGTCGGAGTTTTGCTGCCACATTTCGTTACCAAATGTTGTTTTCGTTTCGCCTTTTTGTCTCTCTCTATTGCATGGAGAATGAGACGGCAAAAATACGCTACATAGTCAGAGTTGTTGTCTCATCTTTTCTCCATACAATAGACAGAGACAAATAGGCGAAACGAAAACAACATTTGATAACGAAATGTTGTAAATGCACTGGGACTTCGGGTACTGTTTAAATTCGACATTACAGGGTTATTCATTATTAGCTACAAATATTCAGGAATTAGGTTCAGCAAATAAAATAAAAAATATTTATGAAATGATTTTTTTAAGTTTTGTTATGAAAATCCCGAGAAAATCGATAAAGGAATCATTGGCGCCTGACCTATTTTGACCTTTGATCCGCGCCCGCGCGCCGTGAGCGACACTCTGCGTTCAGTCACCGCCTGGGTGGGTCATCGTCCTGTTCTCCGTGGCAAACATTATGCAATAGCCGTAAAGAAATTAATAAAAATAAAATTTTGATACAAAAACTTGAAAATTTTTTTGATCAAATTTAAAAAAAATAATTTCATAAATAATTTTTATTCTATTTGTTGAACCTAATTCCTGAGTATTTGCAGCTAATAATGAATAACCCTGTATACTATGAATTGTCGTTATTTTTCCTAATTTGAATTAGTTATATTTTCGTTATTCCTGTGTCATTCTCAACAATAAATCAAACAGATAAATACGAGTGCGACTACCACGGTGTTTTTGTGCTTAGACCAAAGTTGTAAATACATACATGTTGACTTCTGTACCTATCTGTTTTGTGCCGTTACCGAGGGCAGGGCACGCGGCCCCACGGCAACGTGCTGCCACGCGATAGTCAAACGTGCCTTCAATAAAATCACTTCGTTGTATGCATGGGTGTTTGTATGCATGGGTGTTTGTGTGTGTGTGTGTGTGTGTGTACGTACATGAAAGTATAGATGCACTTCAGGCGGTATGTCGACGTGTGTGATGTGTACGGGCTCCGGGAACTCGTTCCGCGCCGTCAGCGTCTGCGGCTTCATGGCTTCCTCCGCGTTGCACGTCACGAAACTGGAACACGACACGACACGACACGCGGAGTTACAACGACTAACACAAGGTGTATCGTCACGTAAAAACACATCTATACAGATAGGATGCCCGCGGGTACTGACTGCATTTCCTGAGGGTCGAGCACCAGCGTGCCGGGCAGCAGGCGCAGGCTGTAGGGCATGCTGGCGCGCCCCACGTGCACTACGCCCGAGCAGAACGTCTCGCCCCGCGTGAGGGCGCCCCCGTTGACCGCGCCCCCGTTGGCCGCGCCCCCGTTCGTCTCTCCGCTCATCATTTTCTCGTAGTTCTTCCACATTTTTGCATCTGAAATCATTTATCGAATTGATATTAGCTTATAGAATTTTGATCGCGCGCGATTTTGTTTATTTTTTCATTTAGGCTTAGACGGTTTAATCAGGAAGGAAGGAAGTCAATATGAAAAAAAAACAACGATATCAAAATGTGACACCTAAGATTATGGTGGGGGGGCTGGACGCAGCAGCTTAACCGTGCTGCCCCCCCTCCCCCCTGCCCCCTATAGCATGCGGTGCCGCTGGGTATACTGACAGTGCAGCGTGAGATGCGCGGCGCGCGTGAGCGGCTGCAGCGGCGCCAGCTGGTCGCGCAGCAGCTCCACCGTGATGCCGCTCGCGTCACCGACACCGCCCGCCCCCACCCCCACCCCCCCACCTGCACACAACACACAGTACTTTAACATTATAATTAGCATTATTTTATTAGCGCGCAATTACCATACAAACTGGCAATTGCATTAGAAGTTACTATTAAATAGTTGATGTACTTCAACAATAGTAGATGCATACCGTTGTGTGTGGCCCTGGCGTCCCCTCCCGGGGGCGCGGACGGCGCGGACGGCGCGGACGGGGCGGCGGGGGCGGGACAGCCCCCCGTGACGTGCGCCTCCAGCCGCGCCCCCGCGCTGTCGCTCGTGCCCGCCTCCACGTACAACTGCACAACAGTCGATGGGCTATAGCTATAGTTGTGCGTTAGGTATAATGTGATGTAATGTGATGGTGTATAATACCGTGTCCGGCTTGTCCCTGGAGCCGCGCGTGCCGAGGCGCACGTGCAGCGGGTGCAGGTGCTCCCCGGGGGGCGCGCGCGCCGCCTCCACGCCCACCACCAGCCCGCCGCCCGTCATGTTGCCCTTGATCCTGCACACGCACACCCGCCCGCGTTAGCTCGAGTATGCCGCATGCCGCACGAGGGTAGAGTGTGTGTATAGATACCTGATGTATGCGGCGCTGTAGTCGCTGGCGGGCGGGCGCACCAGCAGGCGCACGAGGGGCCGCGCGGCGTGCGGGGGCAGGGTCCACAGCGCGCGCGCCGCCTCGCCGCCGCCCGCCGGCAGCGCCAGCCCCAGCCACGCGCCCGACGAGTACACCTCGCTTATCTGACAAGCAACGCAAACACACCTTACAAACCCCTACCTAAAGCTCATCTACAATCGGCTATTTATACATCTACTATCGGCGCTAGAGGACGCAAGTTCGATCCTCACCGACAACAAATATCTGGAGGGTATTCCAAGTAAGTATGTTATTAAAAAAATCGGTTGTCTGTAAAGTCGGTTTACTGACGATACTTAAATGTGACAACGGCATACAACTCAAGTAGGAGAGAGACAGAAGTCGAACGCTGCCAAACGCGGCCGATTGTGCCTTTTTGTCGCTCGCTCCGCGCTTTCGCTTGCACTTCGAGTCTTAAATGGAACGCTTCAGAGCGAGGTAACGCCGCATGACGTCATGTTTTTTCGAGCCGGCTCCATCGAATTATAAGACGTGGTCACGTCAAAAAAGCATTTACATACG